>JACCGJ010012222.1:0-13753 GCA_013407085.1 Atriophallophorus winterbourni
AATGGTAAACACGTTGCGCTTGTATGTCACTGTTAGGTAAGGTTGGTAGGACGAACCTGTTCTATCACACTGTTAGGTAAGGTTGGTAGGACGAACCTGTTCTATCACATGAGCCCCCACTCATGGGCTTGAACCTATGACCACGAATAAAAATGCACATTTTTTCATGATAATGCGTTCAAACTCAGTCTACAAGCGTTGGGGCTCATGTGATTGTACAAGTTGGTCGTAGCCACCTTACCCAACAGTGACATCCAACCGCGAATTGTTTACCATTCTTCCACAGTTTTAAGCGCATACGAATCCTGATCATACTGTCCAGACATGATGTGTGCAAACTGCATGAAACCGGTCGTGGTGTGTTTGATGGAGATTCATGCAAATTAGCATTTTTATTCATGGTTCTGGGTTCCAACCCAGTCTACATGAGTGGGAACTCATGTGATTAAACAGGTTGGTCGTACCAACCTAACCCAACAGTGGCATACTAGCGCAACTTTTTCAGCATGTTGCTTTTCAAACATTGAATCATATGTGATAAGGGGAAAATGGACTTTGCTCGTCGCTAAACATAGCTCAACGAATTGAATAAAAGTACACTTTTCGTTCCACGGCGTTGGTCTTGTTGCTGCACACTAAGGTCTTCCGTTTTTATTGCATATACATTTATCAAGTATCCGTCCGATTTCTGTGTCGCATAGTATTTTGAATGAAGATTCGTTTAGCAAATAAGATCAGAAACAGGTTTGCATTGCCTATGTTTCACACTGAGTTACATTTGGATTTTATTGAGACGAAAATTGTAAAATTAGTGTCTCTCTCATCATCTACTGGTCGAATGAAATTACGCTCAAATATCAAGATGGTTGACCAAATCCCGCGTGATAGGAGGCAAACATTTGTGTATTCATCAGGAATGACAACTTTATTCACAATGTTCAAATTATGTTAAGTTCGTAATAAAGGCTCCTGCATTTCTCTAGTGTAGATGTTAGATTTTATAACTTACTATTGCAAAGCAACACTCAATTTTAAATAGAATATCTATTCATGCTTCAGAGGTGTTGGTTCCATTCTTAAATTATTCGAGTTCTGCGCTTGCGAAAAATGGAAAAAAAACATATTTACTCACTAAACGTAATATGAAAATTTTCATTACCTGGCGGTTACCGGTTCACAAACCGGTGAAGAGCAATAATAACTATCCATCGTTTCCGCATTACCTATGACCTGTTGATGCTGAAAAGTTATTGCAGGCATGGATATCTATATGTTGTTTTGACGAGAAGATATCTAAACTGAAGGTCTGGGAAAACAGTTTCGTCGGAGCGAATGTCTCCAACAAAAAATAAATGAGTTTAAGCACTCAGAAGTTAGATCTCAGAGCGTTTAACCCTCAGTCGCTTGCTCAGTAGCTCCTTTCGGTACCTTCACTCACATCTGATTGCACTTGGTCATACGGAGTCTTGCATTGATCCTAAACAAATCATGTTGTTTTATTTATGACATAATTAAGCCGAATAGCACAAAAATATCATGAAATACGTAAATCAATTACCGTAGACAAAGGGTCAATGGTAGAAAAAGCTGTAAGCTTGAAAATAACCATAGGGTGACGACGTAAATCGAGGAAAATATAAAAAAATGTTCCAAAAATCAATAGGAACAGTGTAGTAGACTGACCACTACAATAACGTATCACGAAAATATAAAAAACGCACAGAAGAATGAAGATTGATCGCGGTAACCAAAACGAGTACGAAAGTACAGAGGAACAATCAAGGAACACGGAAATTATATCATGGTCAACTGTTTTTAGGTACAGTAAAGCAAAGTTGTTACACAGCCCCGTCCAATAAGTTTCGTCGGAGGAGACTTCTGATCAGGAATTGTCGGTTGAACTGGCGAAGCGGTGTCGGATCGTTCCAGGCTGCAACCAGTCACTTCGAAGTCAGCCAAAGCACTTGATCTGCATGGGTCGATTGTCGGTGGTGACCATGGTGGGGTGCACGAAAAACCGATGAAGACTGAGCCGAGTCACGTCTCACATGGGGTGAACCTGCTGCTAGCGGGAATCACCCGTTTGGCATTGTATTATTACGAACCCAGTACGAGCAGATCCGTAAGCTTGACAACCAAGAAACAATTTCTTCGAAAACTTAGTCCCTGCTGAGATTTTTCTGCACTTCCGGGGGTGGT
Source organism: Atriophallophorus winterbourni (assembly GCA_013407085.1). NCBI lineage: Eukaryota > Metazoa > Platyhelminthes > Trematoda > Plagiorchiida > Microphallidae > Atriophallophorus > Atriophallophorus winterbourni. Next base: position 2,200 of record JACCGJ010012222.1, read on the forward strand.
GGCAAATGGTCTTGCCTTGAGAAAGCTTAGTGGCGTGCGAAGTCGTCTGGTAAGGAATTTGTGTGATAGATTTTGTGCTGGACGTTGAGTGCACATACCAAGTTGGTTGGCGACACGCGTCGGTGATCCATGGGTGGCGTGTGTAACTAGTTGAACAGTTTGGGGCGCATGTGTAGCTGAGACGTGATAAGAAAATAACTCGCTGTCGTATGGGTTTGAGGCCACAACCGAGTTATAGTGAAGAGGTACGTAAGACATGCATGGGCCTATACGAAAAGACAATAACCTGTTAAATATGTACTACACAGTCGGCGAACCTTACGGGTTGCCGTTTCGCTCGCCCAGTTGTAGTCGTGGCTGGCGTTAAGTTAGTATTGGGTATAGTACGGGTTATTATCGGTGGTGTTAAGTTTGGTATTCGGTCTTGCGGATTAACTTGGTCAAATGTATTGTCCATGAACGCCGGTTTTACTCTGTCAATCCAAACCGTGTCGTGCCGACAGTCGCGGTCAATCCCAAATGTTTTTTGCAACCGCTAAATTATCCTAAATGGTCTAATATAAGGAAAATAAAGAAGTTGCTTCACCACGTAGATTCGGAGAAAGACATACTGGCAATGTGCCAACACCTTCGGCACGTGGGACGGTTTGGCTTGAAGACGCAGGGGGGTGAAAACGACTCATATAATGCGCGCTACGTAATCTCCATAGGCAAATAATGATTGCCCATCCGGGGCGACATATTCACGGATTATTACGATTGTACGACCGACTGTTACCTCGACGACAATGGCTTGCAATGGGTTTTTAAGGTTGCCCTTGAACCTAGGAAAACAATCGGTAGCACTTACTTTTGACATTTTAATAGCATTTCCATGTGACATTAACGCTGATTTGATTTGCTTGTGCATCCGTTCCACCATATCATTCGAAGCACGGTGGTAGGCAGTAGTTCGGTGATTTTAGCAACCCAGAGTAGCCAGAAATTCACTGAAGACGCCCTCGAAATGGGAACCTCTGTTTGATATAACAATACTCGAAAGACCAAACTGTGCCACACAACTACCGAAGAAGGCATGCTTAACTCTCTTGGAAGAGCTGTTGTGTAGCGGAACGTTTTCGGGCCACTTGGTGAAACGGTCTATGCTGGTGAGGATATATGTATAGCCACATGAAGGTGTTAATAGGCCAACTAGGTCTACGTGGATGTGAAAGAAGCTTTCATACGGTTTGACGAGAGCTCATACTGGGCTCTTGGTGTGTCGGTGGATTTTCGTGCGTTGGCAATCACCGCACACTTTCTCCAATGTCCGAACGTCTATACTGGCTTTCGGACAGATAATTATCGCTGTAATTAGTTTACCACTAGCACAAATGCTAGGGTGAGAAAGATTATGTAGGGTATCGAACACTTGCCGTCTAAACGCATACAGGATCAGCGTCAGGGTGCAGTTTGTGAAACGTCATAAAAATATCACCTGAGCCATAGGGAAAAGGGAGAGATCTGATGTCGAGGGAAGAGAAATATCTAAGTTGCGCGATTTTGGCGTCGTCAACTTGCGCTGCAGTGATTTATTCGAGGTCGAAGCAGGATGGCAACTATACTACGACTATTCTAGAGAGAGCATCCACGACAGAATTCTGGGCACTTGGGGTATGTCGTATGTCATTCGTGAATTGACTGAAAAAATCCAGGTGTCTCGTTTATCCAGGGGAGTATCCATTCACAGATCGGCTCATCGAGTGAATTAGGGGCTTATGTTGAGTGAACACGGTAAACTACCTGTCCTCCAGAATGTGACGGAAGTGTTTGACCTTCAGGTATAGAAGCTCATTGACGATATCGCTGTGCGGTTGGATGGGAGTGAGGCATCAGTCAAACAACAGTGGTCCAGACTGAAGACCGCTACTCAGACTGCAGCACTAAAAATCCTAGGCACCGCTTATCCTCGCCGACGAGATTGGATTTCTCAGAACACGATCGAGCTCTCTGCCCGGGCAAGAGACTCCCGAATGCATGGTGCATCTGATTATCGCCTCCTTAGGATAGCTGCTACACGATCAGCCCGCAAGGATCTTCAGCTATATTGGGCGGAAACCGCATCCGAAATGGAAGCCGCAGCAAGTATAGGAGACTTTGGACGACTGTTTCGCCTGATTCGCAGAGCATCTGGAAGCTGTGGTTTTTGTACGAACCTTCGAGATTCGTCAGGACAGATGATATTTGACCTTCATCAAAAGATAGATAGGTGGGTTGAGCACTTCAGTCAGCTACTGAACCGCCCGTCATCTATCAATGCAGTATTCACTTCCCCGATAAATAGCTGTGAATACCCGGTCAACTGCGAGGCACCATCAGAATACGAGATATCAAGTGTTTTACGACGAATGCAGAATGGTAAATCGCCAGGTGAGGACGGAATTTCCGTTGAACTTATTAAAGCCTGTGCCGACGTATTATTATCTCCGCTACATCGGCTGTTTTGTTCGATCTGGGAGACGGAAGTTTTCCCATCAGACTGGGGGATGTCTATCATTCTACCACTGCCGAAACGTGGAGATAAATCTGTGTGCTCCAATTACCGCGGAATAAGTCTAATCGACACCGCTGCTAAAGTGTTTGCAACGCTCCTGCTTAATCGGTTCTCCGCCGAAAGAAATCTGCGCACCAGAGTTAACCAAGGTGGATTTCGCCCTGGGATGGGTTGCGTAGATCAAATATTTACTTTGCGCAGGATCCTCGAGCACCGTGCACGGTATCAACAGCAAACGATAGCTTGCTTTATTGACTTCCGCGCCGCCTTCGACTCCGTAGACCGTGGTTGTTTATGGGACATCATGCTATCGGATGGGGTTCCATTAAAGCTCGTCAACCTAATCAGAGCCTATTACAGCTCTACAAGGGCACGGGTTCGTGTCTACGGTGAAGAATCGCGTGAATTTAACTTGCACACAGGAGTCAGGCAAGGTTGCCCGCTATCGCCGGTTATGTTTAACTATGTCGTAGACTGGATAATGAACCAGGCGTTAACAGAGTATCAAGGGGTGCAAATTTCAACGGATCTATGGATTTCCGACCTTGACTACGCTGACGATATAGTCGTTCTGGGCGACAATACCGAAATGCTGCAAAGCGTTTTAGACCGCATTAGTGCCACTGCCGCGAAAGTCGGTCTTGAGATAAACGCGGCTAAGACCAAGGCATTTTTTATACCGACACACCAGGCATCCAGCCACTTCGCGTCCAGGGTTGTCCGATCGAATACGTTCCAGTCTTTAAATACCTCGGCTCAAGTATATTGCCCAATGGTCAGGCGAAAGATGAAGTGAAGTTAAGGGTCGATCGTGCTCGTAATGCGTTTTTGCAGTTGAAAGGCACCCTTTGGCGCAAGCCCGGGATCAGCCTAAAAACTAAGACGCGTGTTTATCAAGCAGCGATCCGCCCTGTACTGCTTTATGGATGCGAGACATGGCCTTTAAGGTCACAGGATGTACGCACATTAGAAGTGTTCGACCATTGGTGCCTTAGGGTAATCTTGGGCATCCGATATACTGACCGAGTATCTAACGCAGCCGTACGAGAGCGTTGCAGCGGACTATCTCCACTTTCCGCTCACATACAACGGCGAAGGCTGCAATGGTTTGGCCACGTCCTCCGAAAGACAGACACAGCACTTCCAAAACTCGTCCTCGACCCCAAACCCGTTCGCACCTGGCGTCGGCGGCAAGGTGGTCAGGTGAAAACCTGGCTGTCAACTGTGAAAGAGGATGTAGACACCCTGGGTCTGCGTACCGTCTACGGAGTTCGCAGGTGGGAACGAGACTGGATCACGATCTGCAACGATCTCGCCTCCGATCGACGTGCGTGGGCTGGTGCGATTCGAGACATCAATGAAGCCGGCTAATCCACCCGTGGAGCCACCGCAAAAGTACGTAAAAGGTAAAGTAAGTTATCGCTTGCTTAGAGCCGTGCTGTTGAAGTCGCGATGAAAGCAGACTGCGATTCTGCTAGGCCATTAACGAAGAAGTATAATTAGGTGCCTAGGCGTTGACCGTTTCCTCCGAGCTCTAACCATTGATTTATCTGATATGAATGGCCAAGCGTTTACCCGAACAGACACCGCACACGATTGCTCAGTGAGTCGTGGTAATTCGCAAACCATCACGACTGAATACTTGCCTGATTTGATCAAGTTTAGAGTAGAAACTAACATCTTCACGAATGTATTTGGCCTGGAGGCTGCTTCATTGAAAAAAACATTGGGCTGAATTTGTTTGGCCTTCGTCGATCAACGCTACCCACATAGGTACATGTAAGCAGTCTCAAGTCTGTACAAAGACAGCGTTTCATAGTATGCGTGAAATTACAATCTTGCAACCAGCAACATGGTCACGAAGTCATAGACTGCACGTGGCCTGAGGTTGCCCAGTGCGAGACAGGCAAGGTCAGAACGATGGTGGTTCGTTTGCCGGTGAGACTGCAGTGTGTTCTAGGATCCAGTCGCATTCCCGTTCGTGATGTGTTGCCTTTCCATAACGGAAGTGGTGCGCGATTACACATCCCTGCAATCGCGGGTTTATCTTGTTTTCATGCTGGTTGCGATGAGGTACCCAATTAACTGAATCAGCGGTGTAGTGTTTCCGGTTGAATCTGGAGTGATTGTACATATGGTTTTGTCAGCCAGTCAGTCGAAGGCATTACGGACCAAAACACCATCTGTATTATAACGTTTCTTCAAGAAACGCGTTTGCACTAACTCGTTGGCACCTTGAACCAATTCCTGTTTCAGAGGATTGTTTCTGTGTAGCACACAAACTGTCGCCAAAAAAGGGTCTGATACGCTGGAGCAAGCCTTTAGCGTGAACTTATTCGCGGTCTTCATGGCAAACGGGTTGATCGCTTTTCGTTAGCACAGGCTTTATCGATTCTTGAGAAATGTGCGATGTCGCCATGACCTTCAGTGATACCGTGATCAGTTTGGTTCGGCTAATTTCTTAAGTTCACAGTCAACCGACAGTGCGCAAAGTGGTGCTTCTTCGCAAAATACTAAATCGTTAGTTAGATGCCATTATATTACGGGTGACGTTAAATTTGTATAAAATTTACAGTCATTGTTGTTTAATCATGGTTCCACGCTATTGCGTGCGCTTTATGTCGAACAAGTGTAAAAGACTTAAACTGAACTAGAGCGGTCATACCTCCAATCTCATTGTCTGTGATGGGTTTGCAGAATTAACTCCTAACCTACTATCGTCTCACGGCTCACTGAACCTGATCTTACTGTCTCCACATGAGGACGGCAAACAGCCAGAAACCGGTAGTGGTGTGTATGGGATGGGGATGTGAGCAACACATTACTTTGGTAACTCCTAACCTCTTCTTCAACCGCTATCTTCAAGTTGAAGTATTCGAAAGGATCATATATCATTGTTGTGATATTCTTCACTTTGTTATTCATTTGACTGTCGTTATACAACTACCCCAAATTAATTAGTTGCGTTTTTTTTACTTTTTATTGCTTCAATCTTTCCAGCTCATTTACTGTTGTCAACCGTTCCTATGTTGGAGTACAAATTTGACGAGATTGGAAAGTGAGAAATGATGCATTTTTGCTAATTTCGTTACACGATATATTTTCGTTTACTGCTCTCTATTCGATGGGACTAGAAATTCATCGTATTGTTCATTTTGCTGTACACACAATTGCAGACTATTTTAAGCTGTTAAAATGTGACGTGTGTGAATGGACAAAAAGTTTCAGTGTCTCTCCCCCACCTCTCTCTCTCTCTCTCTATATATGAGGTATTACGGCTTGAAAGCGTAAGCCTGATCCAGGCAAAGTGCCGCACAGTCAGAGACTACACGTGGGCTAAAATACTGTCAGGTTGCCCAGGCCTAGACAGATATGAGAAAGAAAACAGAAATCACAAGCCTGGCGCTATGCAGAGTGCCGGACATCCAAGCAGTAAAATGCCTGTGATATTGCCTAGTGTCACAGGCCGAGTCAGATATATAATAATAGGAAATTGGTGTTCTCGGATGCAGCTCATTATCGGTGGCAATCCATGTAGCACGGAGATGGTCTTGCATCATTGAAGTATTGCACCGATGCACATCCAAGTTGCGCCCGATGAATCTCGCGATCATCTTCGCCCCTATTGCTCTTCAACATGAACGCAACTGATGCCACTAATCCCGTTGCTTACTATCTATTGTTCGATAAAAGAAGATATGATACATACGAGTGTGGAGTGAGTTCGGTATTTATGGACAAACTTGGTTGTTGCGTTGGTGGTGTCAATCACCCGGTGAAGTTTAATCAATGTTGTGTAAACCTTTGGATCTAAAATTATTTTCTCTAGCCGTTGTCATTCTGTTTTCTAAGGAAAGAACAGCCTCACGAACTACCCAATGGTGCCGAGGATATTGAGCGAACCGTTGAGGACGTCAGCAGACTAGCGACTGTGTTTCAAAAAGGTTTACAACAGCATGTACTGTTCACGGAGAAAAATGTGAGTCCTTTACTTTTTGCTTACCGTCCGGGATTTACAACTCACTACCGGTTTCGGACTGCTTGCGCGCGCCAATTGGAGGCATCAAAATTGAACCGAAAATTCAAATGTTTCACTAATTGGTCAATAATTTAGTTTGTTTGGGCCCGGATTCATGCTTGTGATTCCATACAACATACATTAGTACGACATGCAACTCCCAAATAATTCAGTCAGTTCAATGCTCAACAATTAGTGTCTTCCTTTTGGGTTCATCTGGTGCTGCGTCGGTTCTGTTTGTTACCCCAACTCCTAAGGAGTCTGATCTTGGGTCTTGGATAACCAAACTCACTTTTATATGATTCTGCGGCTAACGCGGTGTTACAAGCATTGTATATAGATGTGGATGTATGAAATCACAAGCTTAGATCCAGTCAAGGTGCAACAATTTAAGAGACTGCACATGGACTAAGATACCGCGAGGTGACTCAAGCCTAGTGGCATTCAATTTCACAAGTTGCTAGCTGCACAGTACAGAAGAATTGCACGATTGCACAACCGTGCTTGTCTAGGTGTCTTTAACGTGATCCACATTTCGTTACGAATCCCTATTTCAATCAAATGCCCTGTTGCCTCGAAACCGTAACGTTTTATTGAGATCTGCATCGATGTCTTCCAACTTTAATAAAAAGCTACCGGAGCAGCGATTGGCCGCGCTCATCTCGGACTCATTGGAGAAGGGCTGTGACGACACAATGTTTCAGTGAGTAACGTTTCTAGGTTAACGCTGTTTGCACCGGCTCATTTCCTCTCGTCTTTGCCTATCATATTATTGTCAGCTTTATTATGATCATTATTACCTTTGAACTGATATTGAGACTGCACGGCAGTGAACCCTGGACCACCCACGCGAGTCATTAACGGAAGCTGAATGCTTTCCATCTACGAAGCATCCGTCGTATCTTGAACATATCGTGGATGGATAGAGTGACTAATGCTGAAGTGCTTTCAAAAGCTGGTCTACAGAGCATGTTCACCCTGTTGCGACAGCGCCGCCTGTGGTGGCTTTGTCATGTCTACAGAATGGAAAATGGTCGTTGTTCTGATTGATCGATCAAACAAACAAGTGAGAAGAATGATTGCCTGTAAGCTAGGCTTCATTCAAATCGCAATTGGAGTAGAGTGGCTGCAAAGAGAGAGAGAGTATGGTGTGTATTACAATAAGTGTGGAAAATGGTGATAAAGCATATAGCAGCAAAATTCAATCATAGCAGTTGTATTCTGAAAGATTTACTCTATGCTGAGTTGCAATTAGGAATTCGACCATTGGGCAGACTGCACTTGCGGTACAAAGACGTTTGCAAAGGAGATATGAAAACTCTTGGCATTGACCCAGCGAATTGGGAAAAACTTACTCTTGACCGCTCACATTGGAGGCATTGTGTATGTTATATATCACCCGAGTAGAACCCAAGTATTAATTACCCAAAATGTTTAACACTGAAAACCTTTATGCTATTAGTCACAATTGACTAACTAACCCAACACTACGCGTAGCAAGAACAAAGGCAGGCCGTTCTGACAAAGAGCGTTACCGTCTCTGACCAAAAAGCCATTAGGCTGCCGCTCGTGTGTATTTATACACTGAATCATTATAGCCGACAAAATGGAGAATCGAGAATCATAAATTATAATGAGGTATAAGTTATTATGCGTTTTTAAGGAAAATAATAATAGTTCCTCAACAGTGTAAAGCATCGTCTGCAAGCTGGAGAGGAGCAGATACAGCTCTTGGCTGCTGAACGCAGATCACGCCGCCGGCGTGCAACTGACGTCCTACAGCCGAATTCTGACTATCGATTGCACTCAAATTTCTTTGCATTATAAATACACGAATTGTTCTAAACATATTCCAATCGATTGCTAAATTACCTTCACTCCTCGAGACACAATATTGTTGACTACTTTTGCTCCCAAAAGCTCACAAGCATGGAGTCAGGCTGAGTGCCACCCGGTGCTAGAACAGAATTCTTTGTTTTGTACTCATGCCGGTGTATGGCAGTATTTAACTCTTCGCATGGTTAAACTTCGTCCCATCTCGTGGCTAAACTTTCCGCGGTGATTTTTACTACCGCAACAACTTCATTGTTCTTCACATTTCAGAGAAACACTCAAACTCACAGCCGATTTCAATTATTCGCTCGCGGAAATCCGTAAAACATTCGAAGCCAAAGTGGAAAAATCAGTTCTTGCCCGACTGCATTTCCTGATCGAATATAAGTGTCCATTCATTTCGAATCGCAGGCTGGCCCTGAACAAGACCTCTGCCGAGGTGGTCACAGCTGGGGATCAGTTGCAAAAACTCACCACCTCTTCCAGTTTTTACGTTTCTGCTGACAAGACTGGTTCGAACGAGACGGATGTGCAATCAGCTGCAGCGGCACTTTGTGTAACTCAAATGCAGGATGTCATCCAAGAAAAGACCATAGAGCGGGACTGGCATGAGGTGTGTAAGCCACAGCGATCTTTTTTAATTTCTGCACCATTCACTGTGTAATTTGTACACCGCTATTCGAGGCATTGATTGGATGAGGTGAATCCTGATTGCTTCATCCTGCGTGTTATTGACTCGTCTCACTCTAATCCGAGGAGAGCACTAAGCCGTCGTTACGAGTAGCGCGCCACCCGGTGAATGACAGTGCATGCACAGTTTTGCTTTGTGCTAAGCAAGCCTGGAATAAACACCGACTCTGAGATCCAATGGAACAGAATAAAAAGCATCGGCCTGAATTTGATGTGGCACGTACGGAAGCCGAGAACTGATTCGCTCATATCCCACCGGTTTACTGACAATTAATCGTCAGACACTTAATCGCTGACACTTAATCCCTAGACACTTAATCACCAGACATTTGATCCACAGACATTTTACCCTCAAGTCACTTCATCCCCAGTCACTTAATCCCAAGTTTGACAACTTCTGAAGAATGCAGAATACGTTCAGATGAATTTATTTAGCAGGAGAGATATGCAATTGATTTTAAGAACGTCAATCTTTCCGAAGTTGAGTATCGCTGAATTGCTCGAGATGTCCTGGCGCATATCTCAGCATACCAACTAACCGTCTACGAGACTCTGCTCCAGATCTGTTCTGAGGGTTTTCTCCCGAAGCCTTTCCCGCGATCGGGTATCCCGCAAGGCAGCGGAGGTTTAAAATCAGGGTTTTCCTTCCCTTAGATGAAATTCCCTCCCAGGCTACCGAGCTCCATCTGCCCGAAGCAAACTGATTTCCAAGTGCCAATCACTTGCCCTCACCCCTTCTGTTGGTAGAAGCAGTTCCTCCGGGCTCGGGGAGCTTCTTGTGCAGGCCAAAAGCTGGACTTGGTTATCTGAAGCTATTTGAGACGCGCGCCATATGGGAGCATTTTATTGACAGTGGGAACTTATTCTCACTGCCACCCCCGGCTATGATCGTGATCCTCATTGACATCACTCAACCTTTTTTACATTCTTCCATTCACAGAGAAGTTTGCGTTATGATTTGTACACTTTCGCAGTCGAGGAGGACGAGCATGCCATGATGCTCGTAGAGTACGCCAAGTTGCAACAGGATTACTTCGAGCAAAGTCTGCAAGTACTCAAGAAAACCATCCCCGAAATGTTGTCCAAAATTAGTGAGTCTTGTTTTGTTATTTGGGTTATTTTGTGTGTTGCGATACCCCAAAGCTCGACGTGAGAAATTACTTTTGGTTTGTTGTTGTCGGCGGTCATGGAAGTCCTTTACACACACGTGACGGTTTTTTATATTCAGGAGGAACAATTACAAACACACAGCACTCACCGTGATATGCAGTACTCGGCAGTTACAGGGTGACGGTTCGATCCTCTCTCAGCAGCGGAAATCAGCACCCGTTCTTCTCCAGCTTGTCAACGGCGCTTTGCACACTGCCCCGGTCAAGAGCACGTTCTTCCCAACAACAGTTTTCGTTCACTGAACGTGATTCCGAATCATATTCCCAGTTCTAACATCTAATTCGTTATATGCACAGACTTGTAGGTGAATCAAAATAGCATTAACCCTAGTTGTCGATGGCGGCGCGCTTCATCCATGAGGTCAACCTCCTTTACAACGCTACTCGCATTCACCCACAACACCAGAGAGAGAGAGAGCCAATTGGTCAAACGCCACGTTTATTGCGCACGTGACAACGATAAGAACACTCGCCACCGTTTATCGGCCAATCACGCTACACTGACCCTCAATCTGTCTGTCCCAGTGGTCACTTGAATCTGACTGTTAATTCGATTTCGTGTCAGCGTCGTGCCATACACGATTCCATTACAATGAATTGGCCCTGTGTACACTGGCCTTATGATGTGATTTTTCTGATTAGGTATGTTGCTGTTGGTGAACATTCGCGTGTCATACTCGCTTTTTTGATTATGCAACATAGATTGTGTGCTCGCCACTACAGATTTGCTCGTGCAGCCTGGATGTGAACGAATCCCGCGGTTGTTTGTCTCGGTGAATGTAGCAATCGCTTTTCTTTTGTCGCGACAGATGAACGCAAACAGCTGACCGCTTTCCAAACGCATTTACCAAAACACTTGGCCAACACCGGGCGAACCATATCGTACGTGTTAGAAACGTGTATCTCGTATCTGGACCACGAGGAGATGTTGCAGTCAGAGGTGCGTTGCGGTCGTTCGTTCATTCTTTAACTTTTTTGGGTGTCTCTGGTCGCTGTTGGTGTGCAAGTGTTTTTCAGATCCAGTGGTCAGTTCATGTCGAGCTCGATTGGTGTATGGAGGTAATATATTAAACGTGTATGTAGGCATGTATGTATGTCCAGACTCTGAATGTGCAGCACTTTGCCTGGATCAGGCTTGTGCTTTCATACATGTATGTATGTGTGTATGTATGTATGTATGTATGTATGTATGTATGTATGTATGTATGTATGTATGTATGTATGTATGTATGTATGTATGTATGTATGTATGCAGGCATGTATGTATGTATGTATGTATGTATGTATGTATGCATGTATGTATGTATGTAT
>JACCGJ010012223.1:0-19418 GCA_013407085.1 Atriophallophorus winterbourni
CATACATGTATACATACATACACGCATACATACATACAATTAGTCGCTTGTAAAGGCTGTCGGATTCCCCATGTTCACCTTTTTCGGATAGCTTACCTAGTTCTACTTAATTAACCCCATGTTATGACCAAGATCGCTACCACTGTATCTAGTTCTATCGTCAGGCAAACCGTTGTAAATTTCGAAATCAAGGGCTTTATGGTTTACTGACACTTAATTCCCAGTTTGATAAATTCTGAAGAATGCAGAATACATTCAAATGAATTTATTTAGCAGGAGAGATAAGCAATTGATTTTAAGAACGTCAATCTTTCCGTTGTTGAGTATCGCTGAATTGCTCGAGATGTCCTGGCGCATATCTCAGCATACTTCTTCTTCTCTTTGATATGAACCCCAGCACTTGCTTGAAGAACTGAACCCGTATGCTGTCGGCAATCCTTTCGCAAACCGTTAAGAAATGTCGACATGGTGGGATGTTGGCAAGAAAAGAGTGACTGTAATGCATGATGCCAGCCTTCTACAGCATTATTCGTTCAGGCAACACCACTATTTGCGTATTCATACTTATTCCATGTTTCAGATGGAAATATAGCTGGTGCAAATTTGCGAGTTCGAGGATAAATCCTCATTTGCAAATTGAAATTTAGCTTTCAATGTGGGGACTAAGCTAAGTCCCACAAGTGGTGCATTGCAGCACCGGTAACTGTTTGGAATATTTTTCAACATTCCAATAACAGCACGATCGTTAATTTTTTATTTAAGCCAGATTTAAATTTTTAGTAGTATATGACTTTCGAAAAGCAGTACAGAAGCACACAACCGGTTTCGCGGTTATTGCCGCTCATCAGGTATGCGTATCCGTGACCTGACATTCGAACTCCGATCTGACTTTTTGCTAAACCCAATTATTTGCGAGTTCGAGGATAAATCCTCATTTGCAAATTGAAATTTAGCTTTCAATGTGGGGACTAAGCTAAGTCCCACAAGTGGTGCATTGCAGCACCGGTAACTGTTTGGAATATTTTTCAACATTCCAATATTAGCACGATGGTTAATTTTTGATTTAGGCCAGATTTACATTAATAAGTAGTATATGACGTACAATTTTTTCTCTTCTACCTCTAAATCGTCGACCTCGAACAAAGGAATGTTCAAAATAAGATAACTGTTCATTCATCCTCTCACTTCGAGTCTTAGATCCGGCTAAAATCTCAAATATGTCGACTACATCATTCAACAGCACATAAGCCAACGCTGGTAGGCATCTAATCATGAGGCGTAAATCATCGTCTGTATCGTAATCTGCTTTCATCCCTAGCTCACATATTTTTCGTTGCATGGCTTAACATAACATAACAGTCACTCTTGCGGATGGGAAGTACGTGAGCCAGAGGGGGTTGCATTAATTTCTTTGCCAAACGATTTTCTTTGTTGCACCCGTGATTGTGAAGTACGAAATGACATATCATCGTTTGATGTAACTAATCTCACTCTACAATTGTGTGTTACAAACTTACTACATCTCCATTTAATATTGTCATTATTTGTTTGTTTCTCGAACCAAAACTCGTTTCCCATGTAAATTAATGTCCTTCGAACTTTGCTACTTGTACCATATTCAAGAGTCATTGCACACATTTAAATCTTTTCTTATCTTAAGTGTCGAGATTAAGTGACCGGACACGGTGGTTTATATGTAAATTCATACTCAATATAGACTGCAGCACATCATCGCCCTGTGTGCACCTTAATAGGTGGCGCTTATTTTGTGTATCTCCATGAGCCAATAGGCTATTCTGATTAGTTTCCTTCCGTGGCCAACAGAGCTACTCCAATCTGGAATGTCGATGAATAGAGGTCAACCAAAATTAGTCTCAACCCATTGTCTGGTGGTTAAGGCTTTTATCCAAAGGCTCCGGGCGGGGCTCTAAGCTAACTCCCTACATCTGCCTGGGCAACCGGTTGATATCGCACCCACAAACAACTATGATAATACAGGTAAAATGACATTCTCTGGATTTTAAATTAGCAGTGTATAATACACGGACGATATAGCGCATTGGACAACAGGCTGTCGTGACTCATGCACTTTTAAAACCTGGATATTGATGTAGTCTGATTGTCGGAGCCGTGCATAGATAACCCTAGCTTGGCCACACGACTGTTTATTCCTTGTAGCTTACGCCAATCGTGCCAGTGCTGACGACGCCATGATGTCCTGTCAAGCTAGTGCTAGAATCGTTTAGAGTGACAGCTGTTCGAGCGGATCTCATTCGACAGTCGCCTCCTTGCGTTTAGACTACAGAAAAACCGATGTCGCGATAAATCCCGCAAACGTTATCTGATTGTTGTCTATTCACCCGCCAAATGTAACTCCGAACTTGCCAAGGATGAGTTCCATGGAAAATGAAGATAATTACATCAATGAATGACATCGCTATCTTAGCTACTGACGTGAATGCACTTGTATGTCGACGATGTTCGAACGTACAATGGCGAAGGCTGTTTTGGTTGCGCTCAGATCATTTGTTTTATGTTGCCAGTACTTACTTCCGACGTTCGAAACGTTACTGTTTCAACTGGAAATATCTGTCGACAGCCTCGTTCGCGCAAATTAACCATATCGTAATCGCATACTTGTAGGGTGTAGTGTGCCAACTGTCGCTCACACCAAGGCACCTGTGTCAAGTTTGATGATGCGTTAGGTTTTCCTAAGCTATCGATATGCTTTAGCAGTAATTCTAGAAATGTAGATAGGTAGCTGAATGTAGCCAGACTTAATGACTTCCCGGTTCTCAGTGAGTTTCAGGCCAGCTTAAAGCATCTTTCTGAATTTTCCATTGATAATATCGATGAGCGATGGATTTTGGATACAATCCTCCTTTAAAATAGCCGCGTTGAATAGTTGTCGGCTGACTTTCCGTGTAGCTAAACACTGGGTTTCTGTGAATCCAATAAACTGGAATTTGCGGTTGCTATGTGTGATCTCAGAGAACTCTTGTAGCTCATCATAACTAGTTGTAGCTGGCGGTTATGCATCAGTGAAATGATACGCGACGTAGATGGTTGGACATTTTTGATATTTACATGAGCATGGAACGATGGGTACAATTTAAATAACCTACACTCTCTGATTTTAGGGATACGGAACACTGTAACATATTGACAATTTCTCTCGAGGCTCCAACTCAGTCAGATCTACAATTTACTCCGGAGCCTTAAGCACTACATGACATCAGATCCGGATGCCTTGGTACCATCATTGTTCAAGGATTGTGGTTGGCACTTGTTTGCGAACTTCATACACTGTTCGCCCGGACATGGGATGAGTAAAGCGTTCCGATCTTTCGAAAAAATCAGTAATTGCTCCGATTTTCAATAAGAGACAGCGTGAAATAATCGAGGTATCAGTCGCATCATAATTCAAATAATTCATCACTTGTGTGTCAAACGGGAAGAACGTTCTTGAGGAAGTTATTGGGTTCCGTGCGTTCGAGATTGTATAGATAATATATAACACTCTGTCAGTTACTTACCAAATGCCATACGTTTCATGGCCAACTATCGTGGTATACCTTGACGTCCGAGCGGCATAAGATTCTACTTATCTGTCTAGACATGGAGAGTTTGAGGTGTATTTTTCGATCTCGAATACATTATGTCGTTGACCTCGAGTGGGGTCCGACCTTGGGACATTTTTCATCCTCGTTTGGTATCTCCAGCGGGGTTTAAGGTGAGGCTGCTCTATCTCGCCGTTCTATTTTAACGTTGCGCTCGACGATGTCCTAAGGAAAGCTTTAGCTGGTGTGATGAGTGTCGGAGTTGAACTTGTGCCAGTGAGATTGCCACATACCTAGAGCTGGCGGATGGCATCCCACTTCTGTGCGAGGACCCTCATTTAAAGCAACAAGCCCTGGAACCCCTGACATTTGAAGATTTAAGATATGGCATTTGCTTTGCACATAACAAGTGTGAAGCACCTAACCAGTACTGGACCGGGTCTCTTCAAAAGCTAACAGAATGTGGTGTCAACCTAGAACTGGTCGACAGCTGCTTTTACCACGGCAGTTATATCTCTGCTGGTGGTTCTCTGGAGGAGGAGATCTAAATGTGTGTGCACGAAGCAGGTTGTGATAACCTCCATTTATGGCGTCGTCGTGATGTTCCACTCCATACTAAAGGTTGATTGGACAACGGGGTCGTGGATGCCACACTTCTTTGTGGTTGCGAAACCGGGTCTATTTTAGTGGATCGCGTTCAGCGGTTTTTTGTGTTTATCACACGTTGTCTTCGTTGGATTGCTCTCATTCGACGAAAGCATAGCGTTGGTAAAATAGATATATGTATGCGGGTTTTGGGACTAATAAGCCATGGAATAAGATAAATACTGATGCTACCTCGTTTGCAATGGTTGACAAACGTTCTAAGAATACCTCGTCACCACCTACCACACCGCTTCTTATCGGTCTAGCCTGGTAGAAACGCCATGACATGGCGCGTCGTGGCACTAGGCTCAGCGGGACATAATCGTTTGTCTGTCTGGGGTCCAAAATATCTACCTAATAGTTGATTGGAAACCTAACGCGATATGGCTACAAACCGAAATCAGTTACCCCAACGTATTCATTGTCTCAAGTTTTTATCCTATATCATTTTATAAAAAAATACTAAAAATCACGCATTCACATGCAGTGAACTTGCAAATGTATACCGCTTTCTACAAATTTTGCTTGCCCGTTTTATATTTCGCATCGGTTTATCTTCCGTTTCCTGTTTCATATTACTGGGAACTTTGTACGGCACCAGAGACGTGCTAGCTGACACTATTACGCGTGCACAATCCCACACGTGGACCAGGCTCAAACGCAGCCAGAACATTGAACAATTCGTGGTTGTTGTTGTTGTTAGCCTCCTTCGGTCGTCGTCGACCATGGATGTACATCACAATAGCATGAATGTTCATGTTCTACAGCTTTTGGAATGACTAAACAGTCCGATTCGGGAGGAACAATCTCTCCCACAGTGCTGGCAACGAAAGTCAGAACTCGGTTGTATTGCATCAGTTGCACGCCGACGACGTGATCTGCGTTCAGCAGCCAAGAGCTGTATCTGCTCCTCCCCAACTTGCAGTTGATGCTTTACACAATGCCTCCAATGTGAGCGGTCAAGAGCAAGTTCTTCCTATCTGGCCGGGTCAATGCTAAGAGCTCTCATATCTCTTTTGCAAACGTCTTTGTACCGCAAGTGCGGTCTGCCCAATGGTTGACTTTCTGATTTCAATTCACCATATAGTAGATCTTTCGGAATACGACTATTTTACATTCTATAGACATGATCAAGCCACCGCATGCGGCGCTGTCGCAATAGGGTGAACATGCTATGTAGACCAGGTTTTGAAATCACTTCAGCATTAGTCACTCTGTCCATCCACTATATGTTCAAGATACGACGGATGCTTCGTAGATGGAAAGCATTCAGCTTCCGTTCGTGTCTTGCGTGGGTGGTCCAGGTTTCACTGCGGTGAAGTAAAGGATTCAGTACGCACGCGCTGTATAACATCATATTTGTCTTTGCAGTCAGCTTGCGGTTACCCCAAACACGAGAGTTCAATCGGGACAGAATGACAGCTGCTCTGACAATCCGCTTATCAATCTACGTGTCTAGCGAGAGGTTATCCGCAATGGTTGAACCAAGATATGTGAAATGATGTACTGGTTCAAGCTGACAGTTTCCAAAAGTGATGATTGGTGGCGATATAGTCCCTTGACCAAGGACTTTGGTCTTGCGCATGCTGATTTTTACCTCAAAGTCTTTGCATGCCTACGAAAAACAGTCCATTAGCGACTGGAGGTGCTTTTGGGAGTGAGCAATAAAGGCTGCATCGTCGGCAAACAGCAATCCACGGAGTAGCACATTTCGTACCTTGGTTTGTACTCTCAAGCGGTTCAGGTTGAAAAGGTTGCCATCACTTTGCATGCGTAGGTAAATGCCTTCCTGAGAGCATGCTTCAGAAGCAGAGTAAAGAAAATGACGATCAGCGTGGGAGCAAGAACACACCCCTGTTTGACGCCTCGGCGAATTTCTAAGGCTTTTGAGCTGAAACCGTTAAAATGGACTGAGCCCTTCATACCTAAGTAAAACGAAATAACGAGCTTGAGCAGTCTTGGGGGGAAACCTATCAAATCGAGCATTTTGAAAAGACCCTTACTGCTGACGTAGTCGAATGGCTTCGTTAAATAAATAAAAACAGCGTATAATGGCATACTTTTCTTGAAGTTGTCTCAGGGAGATTATCATGTCAACGGTTGATCTTCCCTTGCGGAAGCCACATTGAGATTCGGAGTAAATTCTATCAGCTAAAACTTACCGCCGGATCTGTAAGACTTTTTAGCAAACAATTTGCCTACAACATTCAGAAGGGAGATTCCTCTGTAATTGTTGCAGTCGCCTCTATCTCCTTTATTCTTAAATAGCGTGATGATCTTTGTGTCTCGCATCTCTTGTGGGACACCCCCCTCCTGCCAGCACTGGAGAAGCAAATGGTGAAGGGGATGTAATAATGCTGCTCTATAGCATTGGATGAGCTCAGGTGGAATTCCGCCGTCGGCAGGGTCCTTCCCATTCGCTGAGCGTTCTATTGCGCTATTGAGCTCATCAAGAGTAGGGGAAGTATCTAGATATTCAATAGTCGGCAACCACGCGACATTTTCAAGTACATGTGGTAAAACCGTACTGTCTCTAGAGTAGAGAAAGGAGAATAGCTCTACCCATCTTTCCATCTGCTGAGTTTTGTTCACAATCGGGTCACCAGATGCAGACTTAATGGGAGCCGTTTTAAGTTTGTTTGGGCCAATGGCTCTCTTGATCCCATCATACATACCGTGAAAATTACCGGTATCCGCAGCTTTTTGGATACTAAGGCTAATTTCTATCCAATAGTCATTTGCACATCGCCTTGCAATCTGTTGGACCTTATTTCTAGCTGCTCCTAAAAGTCGTAATTTTTCATCTGTTGGCATACCTTTGAATCAAGAATCAAGATTTTATGGTGATAAAAAGCTAATGCTTTACACGTACCATTGGATGACAACTATTGCAAAAAGAAAAATTTAATCAAAATCACATTGTTAATATTTTTCTGGGTTCATGTTGCTTCAATACACCGGGCCAAATTCAGGGTTTTGTTTGACGTATGCATCCAATTTCGATTTGAAAACATCAATTGTCGTTCTATTCACAACATCTTGCGGTAGCGCATTTCATAGAAAGCAGATACCCACAGACAATCAAGTCTTGAGTGCGGTATTTCGAGGCAGCACGAGTGACTGCGTGTATTTCAAGGGAAGCTAACTTTTATTAGTTCGCTAAGCGGATGGTTCCCGATCCGCAGTATCTTGTAAGCCAGAATCAGGTCGATCCTCATTCGTCTTCGTCTAAAATCACGCAAACGAAGGATGGCCATTCGCTCTTAATACGGGACCCGCTGCATCCCTTCAACTAACTTTGTAGCTTTGTGGTATATTCGATCCAGGATCTCGATGTCTTTACGCAACCACGGTGTCCAGGCTGGGATCATATAATCCATCGTTGGATGGATGTACGTATTTAAAATACGAGGAATGTTTTTGGGAGAGAACCGTCCGAAAATTCTTCTCAGTATTCCTAATATACCACACGCCCGATTAAACACATTTCTACAATGCATATTCGGTTTCAGGTTATTAGTAATCCAAATTTCGAGGTTCGTTTCAGCGGTGGTCCAATTTAGGATATTATGTATATTCGAAGTTACGGTGAAGCCGTAACTTATGACATTTACGTAGGCTGAAAGGCATTCGATTCTCTAGAGGCCAGCGATACAGAGCATCCAAGTCGTTTTGCATCATTAAACAATCTTCATTAGATCGGATTTGCTTCCATATTTTAATGTCATCTTCAAAAAAACGAGCTTGCATCGCTCCATTTCAGTTATATCATTTATATATAAGAGGAAAAGAATAGGTCCGAGCACTGAACCTTGAGGCACCCCGCTCGTGGCATCGATACTTTTCGACAATACTCCGTCAATGCAACTCGCACGTGCCGATCGGTCGGATAATCTGTTAGCCACGATAGTCAGTTACATGTTATTCCATATCGCACTAGCTTTTGCAGAAGCAGGCTGTGGTCGAGCTTGTCAAAAGCCTTTGAAATATCAATATAACAAGCATGAACCTCAAGAATGCTGACCGTTTCTCATGCAACACAGCAGACATCTCAGAAGCTTTTGCTTTGAACCAGTCGCTCGTTCGAGCTTTCTTCGGACCGAAAGTGGAAAGTGCGACTCGGCATAAGCAGCTTTTTATCGATTCGGGGGTACTTGCTGGGTTAATACCCCGATTGACAATTCAGAGGTTATCCGGATTTGTTAACTTTTAACGATATAATATTACCATACGTATCATTATTAAAGGTGTGGCTTACGGCTAAACTAGGTTGTTCCAACTTGCTGCATTTTCATCTCGCACACCAAACGATCTGTTTGCAGTCATCATCATGATCCGCATGCCTTGAAACTAGTGATCAGCAGGTTGGACGTGCCAACATTATGCAACGGTTGCTTACAAGCTCAATTTGTTTACCCTTCATCCACTGTTTTAAGTCATGTGGATCCTTATCCTACTGTCATGGGTTTAACCACATCTACATGTACTTGAGGTAGAAGAAGAACAAAGCTTTATTCGAAAATTTTCGAAATGTCATCCTTGGACTAGTGTTAATATACAACGAATATTACACAATTTAAACATAAAAAACTTTCAATGATATCCTCGTACAGCGGGTGATAATTGTCATTGAGGATAGTATTCATGAGCCGATCGCCGACCATGCAAAGCCATGTTCGTGTTCGCCTCTTCGTTTTTATTTGGGTGTGTCCCGTCCTGAGTTCTTTTGAATAGATTCTTAGTCCAAATGATTTGTAGTTACTAAATAGCAATTTTATTATAAATTTCAACTGATCCGTTCGTTTTCGGTACTTGAGTTGTTCTACTCACTATTAGAGCTCAGAACTCAGAAAATTGTATGGTAGAATAAGCAGTGAGATGAACAATAACCATAACATGATAAGGAATATGGAATACATAATAAATATAAAATATCTCAAAAATTAATAGGGACAGTCACATACTGCATGGTTCGTCATAAACGCATCGAGTTTGAAAGCGAAAACCTCAACAGATTCTGAGCGTGTGATTTCTTCATGCAAATAGTTTGAAGTGAAACAAATTCTTGCCGATAAAAAATTGCGATGAATATCCCATCGAGAATGCGGAATGCTTAAATCCTTTGAATGTGTTCGTGTTCCAGTGAGGCCATTGGGATTTAGCAAGTGTTTAAGGGGAGGGTTTTCAGTATGCAGGATTTTGAATGTCAACCTGAAGTCACTACGTATCTGTCGTTGGGTAAAATCGTGTAGGTTCAGTTTTAACATTCGCTCTGTTTAAGGTAAATTTGTGTACCGTGAGACCAACTTTGTAGCACGATTATATATCCTGTCGAGTAGTTCGATATCCTTCCTCAGCCATGGTGCCCAGGATTGGATGGAATATTCCATAACGGGACGTATATACGTATTAATTACTCGGTGTTCATTTTTAAACTTTAATGTAAATAACAATTACCCTTCTGTTACACACAGTGCGTAGTAAATGATCGAATTACCTTCAAGTCGCTGGTGTATACGGGATTTTCATCCCTTGAGTAATCACTGGCAGTAGATCCTTTATTGCTAAATCGATTTGTGCCTGGCTATGTTTTTATTCCCGCAGAAAGAACCTTGTATGACATTACTACTCCCCCAACGATCTTCAAAGTGATTTTTGGTTTCACTCGATTATCCAGGAACTTGTAGACAGCTAGCAAGTTGATAACTCAAATCCCTGATTGAACCGCACCCTGTTTCGTGATTAATGAGTATTCTTTCTCTCTCTGAGTACTCTCTCGCGAGACACCTAACTACCGGGTACGTTTATGCTAATTATCCAATCAGTATTTTCACGAAGCTGATCGAATTACCTTATGTTAAATCTGGGTTGAGTATGACGTTTGATGCTCTGAGTTTGCTGATGGCCTCTGAGCAACAGCTGTTCTAATATTACGGGGAGTACGTGAATTGCAAAGTGGTTAGCGACCGAAGCTCACACCTAAAATATATATTTGGTCCGCTGTGACAGCGATTGTGACGTCTAACTTTTAATCTGACGATCAGCTTTGATGCCAACTGTGGCTGCAGGTTTCTGCAATGGTACTTCACGTGGATCGCTACTATCCATATGTTCAAAAATATAATAGTAATAGTTGGGCAATAACTGCGATGGCCTAGCTCCATGTCCAGTAGGTGAAAGCCTCGCACTTACACCGCTTTGCGTTCACCTTGTAAGTCGCAAATACTTGATGAAGAAAAATGTTGAAAACAAGTATTTGACTAACCCAGATGTTGATATTAACTTGCAAATAAAGAAACCAATGTTTACTCAAAAAGAGCCTTACATCTGTTATAAAGCCATTCAACGAATAGCTGATCAAGGTTTTACCTATACGTATTTGAATAGCAAGGCTTGATTCATTTTGAATGCGGCCGCGATGAGGTTGGTTGTATAGATTTTCCTACGTAATATCACGAAGATTTTCCCAGTCAATACTCACGGAATACCAAACAGCGTATCATATTAAGCCCAACATCATCGATGTAAGTCATAATATTTTAAATTAATTTGGCGTTGACCCTGAGAATTTTTTCCGTTACATAACGAGGCTATTTAACCAAAATATTCATTTGCATGCTATTCGTCATTCACACCCCACGACCGGTTTCGTGCTGTTTGCACTCATCAGGTAGGGACAGTAAGATCAGGATCAGCATGCGCTATTTAACCATTTTGTTATAACAGTTTACCATCCCAATATTTTTAACACGTAAGATTTTTCGCATGTTATGTCATGATAAGATCTTCTAAAGAATACGTTTCAAAGCTAGTTACAGATTATTGATTTTTATATTATATATATATATATATATATATTCATTTTTTATCAGATCGTTTCGAGTGATTTTCCGTTATCAATCGATCGAAAGCAGGCGTCTCTTTTCGGATCGAATGTCAATCATTTGTACCCATCAATTCGAATCCATCCGTCCAGTGCAAGCACAGCTAAATAAATACCTCAGTGTAAACAAATCACATGAACTCGCAGCTAATGGTTGAACCATTCCGTGGTAAAACGATATTGAATTATACAGGTTAATTTTGGCGTTAGCTATATAAAACAAGATTTTCGCGCAATTAATCATTATTGCATCATTTTAATTTGCAAGTTGTACCAAGAAGGAAATTTTTCATTCGTGATTATCGAAGTTGGTTGCTAGTTTTTGCATCTTCGTAATGAACTTTTACCGGAGATCCAAGACTGTTCCACCCATTCAGCCTCACGCCTACAACGAAATCAATAACGATAACCTTGCTATCATCTAGAGGGGACTTTGTTCTTTCTCAATGGCCGGGCCTATTTCAAAAGCGTTTCACTGTGCATTTTTAACAAGCGCTCCAAACATGATGGTTACATACCCGCTTTGCCAAATTTCACGTTTTATGCGTCAACAACCACAACAAATATGGGTGGGGTGTAGGTGGAAGGGATTTGAACATCCCCAAAGTTTGTCGTTTCCATACGGTCGAGCGTTTCTCGGTTTCCCGCGAAACCGAAGCTTGAACTTTTGCTGATTTCTTTTCTCGATTCGCTTTAGCGATAAAATATACCCCATCAAAAACATGCTTTTTTAACGAGCATTTATGGTTAAAAACTTTTAATTAGTATACAACTGTTTCAAGGCTCATTGAACCTAACCTCGCTGTCTCCAATTGATAATATCCAATCAACAGTTTTGGTTTGTAACTCTTGGGAATTTGAGCAATACAATTATTTAGTCTACCAAGTATTATCACATATTTGAGTGCTAGCTAAAATAAAAGTTTAATCGATTACAGTATCATCGAAAGCGGTAACTTGAAGCGTATATTGTCGGATTTTCTAAGCACTGGTGAACAGATTTTAGGCTCAATCCATTCGGGCAGTGGTGGTTGATATCCATTCAACGTAAACAATAATGTGTTTAATGTAATCCAGAAATTCTTCACGGTATAAAACACAATCAGCTTAACATAAACCACGGAATAAAATGCATTGCGGCATTCACAGTAGGTTCTTGGCTTTCCTATTCAATTATCTCCCCTCCCTATGTATGATTGACGTTTATGTAATTTTGCCATGTTTACTCAAATTCTGAATTGAATTAGGTGAAACGTCTTGACGGAGATTGTCTACCATATTCTCCGGCAAGCCGTCTAATTGAACGGAACACAAGACAAATCAAATTACTGGACACCTCTTGAGACTTTCTTGGTAGTTAGCCATTTGTTCAGTCCATGCAGTGCATCAACATAGAATAAAACCGTATTTAACTTGCAAACTTCAAGCTGCATACATTTTAACAATCAATTGGCCGTAACCTGTTTCAGCGGAAATCATTTACTGTCTGTTAATTTGGATTGCATAGTTGGGCCCAAAAGCAGAATATAAATTATTAATGTTGTTCTTAGCTGCACACTTTGCTTTGGAAACATTTGACTATCAAACAACTTACATAGCGATGCACATTAATAACATAGACGTGCGTGTCCGTCGGCTGGTTTATTGGTGATTAATTTTGTCGCATAAAAATAGATGCTTTATGAATTATTAAAAAGTTTCGTCGGTTGGGATCACAAACGCAATCAATGACAGCTATGAATTGCGGGGGGTATTGTCAAGCCGCACGTTGTTAATCAAATCAAAGCGGAAGCAAAACTTACCTCTAATGCAATCGGTGTGTCCGTGAGATTCACATTGACACTCTCCGCTAGTCGACTGTGATAATTGTGCATATATGCAGTAATCGATAATACATTGGTGGTTAGCTTGTGATAATGATATTGGACCGTGGATTTACAGCAATAAAGCATTTTTGCCGTCCGGCATTTCTCGTTATTGGCAAGGAGGCATGATGGAGAATTATTTAAGTGGAGAAAACATTGAAAAACCTGTGTTGAACAGTAGATAGAAATAAATTATTAGATTAAGTGAGTGTGCGAGTGTGTGATTGATCGAGTGATTGAATGATAACATAAAGCAGCATTTCCAATTCACATCTCCTGAAAGATTATTTTGTTGTCTTCCCTTACATGGCGCATCGTTTTATGTGATCCAAAATTTTACATTAATTAATGATAATTAAAAATCTTAACCATTCATAATAATTGTCTATTTCATATATTTGATTGATCAGTGAACGATAAGCGATCTGTTCCGTTTCTTTGAAAATATTTGACGGATCCATGTTTTATAATTTTTACAAAGATTATACGGAAATCATGCTGATATGATAACAACCTCCTAGCCAATATTATGTTATCTACTGCTTAAACGGTTCAAAAATTTAACATCGAAGTATATCATAAAAAGAACGATCTACCATCCAGGGAACTTATTATTTTCTCATATTCGTCATATTAATACTTTTTCCCAAATATGCGCAATATCACGTTTCAGTAATTGCCGGCGTAATGTTATTAGCAAATCTAGTGTTAATATTCTATCCACAAATTATTTTCAATTCTTCAGATACTTTTAAAAGATTTTGCCTACTTCAAACTCGAATGCCACATAGTGGAAGAATGCGTTTTCGCGCACGCATTTGAAATTAAATTGGGTTCACTCATTGTATGTACCATTTTCGTTAGTTCGCAATAAATGCCATGCCTATCACATTATGCGCAAAAAATCTTTTGTGTTGTTCATAAAATGGGCTTTTATTGATGTCAACCCTCTTAACCCCGCGTGGTTTAAATGTCACTGTTATAACTATTTATAGTTTCCAACAAGCGCATGCGGATCCTGATCTTACTGTCCCTACCTGATGAGTGTAGACAGCACGTGTGCGTGACGGAAAAGCATGCAAATGAATATTTTTATTTATAGTTTCGTTTTTTAACACTGCTGACGGCAGCTCTAATTGCGATGGAATACGTAAAACGTGTCGTCACCCTCTTTCAATCTTTAATACAAAATTGTGGTAGATTCTTGCGTTCGTTCACTTTTTATTGACGAAGCACACGTGGGTACAAAATCCTCATAGATCGTGTGTGTTTTAGTGTGATTTTGTGAAGACATTCTTGAGCAAGACAATATTTTGTCCAGCTCGTGAAACAACGAATTTTTTGATATCCTGCAAAATGCAGTACATCACATCCCGTTTGTGTTATTATCATAGGTTTCATAATGATTCTCGTCAATAAGAATTCATAAATAAGGTATTAGAAATCTTTCCGTTATTGGGAATGTTTTGCATTAACGTATTAAGAGGTCAATATGCTAAACGATGCCCCTTGAAGTTAAAGACGTGGTCTGCTTTTAACATCCCGCAATAGACCCAACAGGAGTGCGTTCAAATATCCGTTGCATATTTTCTAAACGCCAAAATTATTGAAACATCGGTGGATGTGAGCCACACATTACTTTGGTCATTTGTTAAGGATTTCGCACCAAGAATCCGAGAAATCATAGTAATTGTTAAAATATTCTAATATTACCACCAATCACCAGTCATTGGAAAGAAAAGGATTCGCCACTGTGCTATCTTCGAAATAAATAAAAAGCGATTGCGATAACAGTATTAGGACTAATCCTTGTTTCATATATCTAATTCCAGTCAATTCACCTAAATCAACTTTGCTATTTATGATCATAAAAGCAGACCCGCGTTTTACGCAATAACATTTTGTTTTCAGTTTACATTCAATTTTCTTGTTCGCTTCGATATTTCAGTTAACAGACCATTTGCTACAAGCGGAATGCATGAGAACCATTGAGCTATAAATAAAACTAGCGCACCTAAACTTAACATTTTAATCAAACTGCTCATTAGCATGCATTTCCATCCCACACACACTACGCCCGGTTTCGTGTTGGCTGCACTGCTCAGATAGGAACAGTAAGATCAGAATCCGCATACCCTTGAAACAGTGGAAGAATGATAAACATGTAGCGCTTGTATGCCACTATTGGATAAAGCTGGTACGACCAATCTGTTCTTAACATCGTAATGTTTAGATATATGGCTCTAAACTGTGATGCACGACTCGCTCTCACTCTCCCTTTCTGAATTTGCAACGGATGTTAACTTTGTCATAGCTTCTGGACGAAATCGTAGTCTGCATAGACCTCGACTTCATGACTCCGATTTTTATGAAAGCAGAAAATATTTGCTGGTGCATTACCAATACGCAAAAGACTTGAATCGATAAATTAAATGATGAATTATTGCTGTAAGTTGATGATGAACTTTGACTCAATTCACTAACCAGTAATCTTATTCTGGTTCTCACTATACGGCATAGTAAATTCGAATCATAAAAACGAATCGCATGCAAGCACATTCATGCCAACTGTATTTTATAATGTGATTTAACATTTCAGACTTAAGATCGTTGGAATCATGATCGATGTTTGTAAAGATGGGTTTACTCAAAATATTGCTGTATGCGGAATTGGGCAGAATTCTAATACAATTTGGTTGAATAACTGCATATTGAGCATTAGGGTAAATTAGTTAACGAGCGTTAAACTTTGGTTGCAACCTTGTAGACATTTATATTGAAATGATTAGATTTGGAAGAGATTAAGCCCAAAATAATCACACGCGAACAACTTACTATTTAGCCTTGGGTTAAATATAATACGTGGTTTGGGACAGACACTGTAAATAATGGCGACCACAGCCGTAGGTTCTTTTATTCTGATCTTCACGTCTCACGTTTTACGAAGTGTAACTACTCCTCTATGCCTCCTCTTGCTGTGAGATTCAGGCCTAAACACACATTTAATTGAACGAGTTCAATCTAAATTAGCCGGGGATAAAATTTGATGTTGGTAATGAGATTAAAAATTGCATTCTAAATAAATTTATGCTTTTACCTCTCAATATAAAATTACTACAATACATTTCTCGCGTGATATTGATTTCTTTTGTGTTTACGGTTGCGCCCAGTTGGCTGCTACCAATGGTTCCGTAACAGAACACGACCGATCAAAGGAACGTGTTGATAATCATTGTTTACTGAGCGGCGTTCGGGCCAGATTACTATTGCGTTATTTTAAAAAAATAATCAGAAACACGTCTCAAATTCTTTATTCTTTGCTCGAATATTATGTTCAATATTTAGTTGCAGCATGGTCGAAATTCGTTATTCAGTGCTTATTTAATATAATCTACACTTACTTGTATTTATGAAATTGCAATATTGTTCTTGTTGGTTTTCGTTTATGGATGTTGAAAATTGTTGTGCATCGCAAGTACATGACTACGTCATACTCCACATCGTCTCGCATGGTTAATCAAGCCTATTTAGGAGTTGAACTATCTCCCACCACTTGTTTGAAAGGTTTAACAAAACTTTTCTGAAAGTTTTGAAGTGGGATCATTTTCACACGCAACTTCTCATTCATGAACTTGCATTCCGTCAACATCACAGAACACTTTGCTCATTCGCGAAAACTTTTTTTGCATCAAACCCCCAAATCATTCACCTGTTGCGTAAAAACGTTGTGTCGTGATATAAAATTGCAGACTTGATTCGTTCCAAGTCGATAATTTATTGTACGCAATGAAGCGTTTAGCACGATGATCGGAAGGGTAATATCAAGCGATGGTGATCGCTACAAGTTAAACACGCAACAGAGAAGAAATTCTCCATCGGAAGAAGAATTTATATGGAGAATAATAAATGTTGAAAGAACTTGATCAAGATTACGTGACGCAATCTGTCGCATGCTGAGATATCTCCAAAGTTCTTCCAAGAAAATTTGAAGGCAACCGATTTAGGAAGAAGGATAAAGAAGAAGGGAGTACAATCTATTTTGGAAAATATTCGAAATTTTAGTTTTACGTTAATATTTAATGCGAAGAAAAACGAAGCATGGCACAGCTTTAAAAAAACAAATAGAAATTGTTTCCTTAATTATTCAATGAATACATCATTTTGACAGTGAGCTCCTGAGGCGAAAGGGATGAATTTTCGCCGATATTGTGATCGAGTAGCAGAACAATTGAAACTTGTCTAGCTCGGTGAGAGGTGAGTATGAAGTATCAGCGAGAATATCATTAATAAGTGAACCCCAAGAGGAAAAGTGTGGTTTCATTATTATTTCTAAGATGCTTTTATGGGATGTAGAACTTACACGTGAAATAAATTGGATAAAATATCATAGTATCACCAGGGCTTCTGGATGGAGTGTGGCAAAAACGGCAGGTGAGTGGATTCAAAGAGGAGGTAAAATGAAACAGACAGTGCAGTCGGATATCTGTTTAGGTCTAGCGCCAATGGACCGTAAACAAGATGCGTGAAATAAAGCCCTACGCAATTTATTGAGTATATATTTTAGACGATGGGTTAAGTAATCGGACACTTTGATGCCTGGATAGCTGACAAATTTCTCTATACAAATGTTTGTGCTTTTGATCTGTGTTCGATGAAGATTGCTGCACAAAGAATCAAGCCTGTCACCACGCAAATTAGTATACAAACATTTTACGGATATTTTGGTTTATTTAAACAAGCATTCTTATTCAGGACAGGTAGTAATTTCGTCTGTTGCAATTAAGAAATTATCTGAATAATTGTTTTTAGGTACAGCATATTTTATGAACACATCATAAGTGTATTAAGGCTAAAAGTTGAAGGCGGCTAAATAAGAGAATTAATGTATTTTGATTAGCAGAATGGAGATAGAATCACATCATGAGGAACTACTCTCACAGTTGTGAGCAAGAAAGAATCAAGTCCGTTGACTTCAACTTATCGAGATCTATCCCAAATGTATCCGCATATTCAGTTGACGATGTTTTATGGAATAGACCGTGTTTTCAGTAGTTCTACAAGTTTCGGAAGATTTAAAGATCCAAAAGCTTTTTGTGTAGTCAAGGAAGCATACTGTGGCAGCCGATCATATTTTGACCCGCTCATGTAATACTCAGAGAATTAAACGTTTTACTGAACATTTTCAGTGAAAATCTTGACTATGTTATCAAAACTTTGGTATTTCGAAACCAGAGTAGTTTTGTTGGTAATATCAAATGAGTATGTCTAATTCAATTTTCGTGCGGTCAGTTGTATTTTTTAATTTTAAACTAAAGAAATAAACCATAATGTTTTTCCGTCATCTGGGCAATATCTGTAAACAAGTTTCAGAAAGTATTAAATTTTCGTCAACTCAGAATCAGGAGCTTATCAGTGTTAATAATCCCAAGGAAGTCAGTCCAGAAATGGAATGTCTTCCAATGAGTGGTACCCGTTGGATCTCTCCTAGTAATGCACGAAAAGGAACTCTGGATTAAACTAATTATTTACTGATCTCAGGTTCAAAATCGTTACCAACATAATTTGCTGCCCAGTATCCTGTCAACTTCATGATTCCAAATGAACTGAAGCATTTTATGCTTTTCTTCTCTCTGAACATTACTAACACAATGAGAAAAGCCTATCGGATTTCTAAACTCCTTCACATATTTTAAAATCTAGAAATGATTCACATTTAAAAATTTCGATACTATTCATTTGTCAACCACTTTACAGAAGTAATAAAAATTAAGGCTCTCACGAAGATGTTGCAACAATTTCTGTTATTGAATTCAATGACAATTGCCGTTCATATTTGAAAATGTTGGCTTACTACAAAAATAATTATTCATTTGTTTAGCACATTCGTCTGATCCTCAGACATATAATCGAGCCTGTTGCCGCATTACACACTTAACCCTGTGAATAAAGCAAGCTATTGATTTTGCCAGGTCAATTGTTTGGCAATGATATTTTCCTATTGGCTTAGGCTGTGTTACCTTGACAACTGACTGCATTTTTCAGAGTTATAATCGACTTGTTGTCACACTGCCAATTCAGGCATATCGATCATGGGCTACCATAACTCTTCGATAAATTTTCTCCTCTAGTGTAGTTAATTATTTGGTCCTATTGTAAGGATGATTTATTTCTATTGTAGCTATGTTTGGTTGGCTTTGGTATACTAAATTTTATATATAATCATTTGCAGAATGTGATTAAAAACAAAGCCGAGTATTTAAATACAGATTTGGGTGTGATTATTTATTTAAATGAGACGTGATAATTTTAACTCGGCCATGACGGGCCCCCAGCCCGGTCTGAGAAGGAGGAGAAGTTGGCTTAGGGCTAGCAACCCTAATCCCGTAAAACCTACATTGCTACGGAAACGAAGACCACCAGATCTCGTTCCTCCGTGTTCATTCCTGGCAGATGGATCCCAGTTCG
>JACCGJ010012224.1:0-17056 GCA_013407085.1 Atriophallophorus winterbourni
ATCGATGAAGATAAGAAAGAGTAGTGGGCCTAGTACTGAACCCTGCGGGACTCCACTAACAACTCCTGCTTTCGCGGAATACATATTGCCTATGCGAACGCGAAAATACCGATTGCTCAAGAAATTTGTGATCCAGTTCTGTAGAGGGCCATCGATACCTATTTGTCCAATCTTCATTGCAAGCAACCTGTGGTTTACCGAGTCAAAGGCTTTGCAGAAGTCCAAGTAGAGAACTTCGACCTGGTGGCCTTTATCTAGCCTCCTAGTGACCTCATTTAGAAAACATAATAGGGTCGTTAGGCAAGACTTCCCTTTTAGAAAACCATGCTGAGCAGAGTTTAGTAACGAACCAGAGACAAGGTGGCGACAGATCCTGTCCCTAATAAGTCTCTCTAGGGTTTTGCAAAGGATACTAGTAAGGCTTACAGGTCTGTAGTTGCAAACTGAAGATCGACTACCACCTTTATGTATAGGTATCACATCAGCCTGCTTCCATGCACTAGGAATATACCCATACCTTAAGGATGCGTTAAAGAGGCGACCCACCGGTTGTGCTAATACAGGCGCCAGGTTCTTAATAAATTGAGGGTGAATACCATCCGGGTCCGCAGATTTATGTGGATTTGTTGCTTCAAGTGCAAGCCTGACCTCATTATCAGTGAAAATTATTTCATCTAGGGTATGAACGCTATCTGACCTTATGTCCACTGGCATATTCGAGAGATCAGTTTGGCGATCAGGCCTCTGAACAGCTCGAAAATGTTCGAGAAAAGCCGAAGCCTTTTCAGAATCTGAATCTAGTTGAGACCCATTGTCCAGTTGAAGGTTTCCTATGCAATCGCGAGTTTTGCCTTTGGATTGTGCATAGCTATAGAAACGCTTTGGGCACTGTCTTATATTACATGCCAGTCGTGCCTCAAAATCACGTTGTGCCTTACGTTGGCTTCCCACAGCCTTATTTCTAAGTAGTTTATACCTTGTCCAGGCCCATTGTGTCTGAGAAGCTTTGTAAGTTTTCCAGGCACGGTCCCGGATTTTAATACCACGGCGCATCGATGGTGTCCACCACTGTGGCTTATTGCGTCTTTTGACGTGCACCAACGGAGCAAATCTGTATTGCAGTGTGGACAGACAATGGTGAATAAGCTGCCAGTTTGCGGCCATATCATCACCAGAAGATTGTGACAAGATCTGATCTGCTTCTTCTGAGACAACACTCCAGTCTACCCTATTGAAGTTGCGCTTTAGTTTCGGAGGCGGTTTGTCATACCTGAGAAGTAGCTGGAAGCTAATCATGATGTGATCACTTTTCCCTAGTGGGGAAAGATATTTCACCTGTCGAACCATTTGCTCATTCGAAGATATAACAAGATCCAGGACCGAAGGTTCACAGCCATGTCGAAACATCGAAAAAAAAAACTCTGATATATCTGTTGCAAAGTTACTCACGAATCCATTCATATAATTTTCCAACAACACTTTGATCCTGTTTCATGTCCAACAGTATACAATGATTGACTCTGTCAAAATCTTTAGAAATGTCATGGTAGCATGCATGAATACATCCACTGCACCTACAACACACATGCATTCATATAAGATTATTAGCAAAATTGTTAGACAGGAAAGATTTCTGCGACATACGTGTTGTGCAACTGACAAAATTTAGTTCGCTTTTAGATGTTGCACTAATTTTGTACTTATTATTCGCTCAAAATCTTTAGATACCAAAGGCAACTATCGAATATACAGATACTTGGTTTTAATTTCAGTTACACATTTAACGTCCCCAATATGATTCATCTTTTGCAACTTAATTCGATAAAAAGTGATAAAGCTACGGTATAGTATATAGAGCGCCTCAGTTCAATTCTGTTTTCGCAGAACTGTAATTGACTGACGAGTCAATTGAGTGTCTAGAATTTCTTTCAGTGGATAGCAGCAGAGAACATAACATTGGTAAAACATTTTTATCATTTTGACCTTTTGAAATTTGTTGTACTACCGTTTCTGTTAACATAGTCGATGTTAGACATGCTTAAGTTTGGATATAACCGTGAATTGTAACATCGTTAAGAATTACACCACAAACACTTAATCTACATTTTCGATAGTTGCACCGACAAGCCGGATTTCAGCACCATCCAAAAATGCAGCTCATATTTTGAAAAAAGCCGAAACTTGTTTATAAACTTTGAAGTCTCTTTTTGGTAAAGGATTTCTTAGCCTAATGCGGCATATCCTAGCCATATGGTCAATCGCACAGACATATTGTGATCGTTTTATTAAAGGTCCATGAAAGCTTTGCGTGTTGGATTCAAGGTAAATAATATTATTATTAGATGCTGTGTAGCTAAATGCGGGAGGAGACAAAATTGATCGATATTTTCTGTTTAGACAATAAATGGATTAGGAGTTAATTCTAAGTCCGAAATCAATGCAATAACGCAAATTATGCGCATGTTTTTGGTCGAAAGTTAACTGAATGATTTCTGGCGTCTAAAAGTTCGGAAAAATGAAGATATTTGGCGTGAACCCACAAATTTCTGGCTGCATTTGAGATGGTAAAAGGGAAATAAAACATTAGTGAAAGTCAAAATACCGTCGGTTATTCCGAAGACATACGAATTGCGGATGCATGGCTCATTATGTTAGAAATTCATTCACTTAAAATATGGATATTTTACTAGCTAATCAGAAAGATGAACTCGTTATGCCAATCTTTACAAGTTGAAGAGCCTATGCCTCTCTAATTACCGTTCAGTTGCTATCCTTCAGTTGATTTCCGAAGTTCATTATCGTTTTGTTTGCGGTAGCCCTCAAAATAAACCAAGGGCCAGAGAAGTTCTGTTTTGAGGGCAGCATGAATATGAATCCATACTCATGTCCAACTAACTTGTTCAAAATACTAGTTGAATAGAGAGAAGCAATGACCGCTAGGAAGTTGTAACATTTATGTGATTCACGTAAATCTGGAGATTTTGATTACATTGAATAGTTGTTAATACTGTGGGTGCTATAGGATTTTATCTTCACAAGAAAAAGCCCTGTATTCTTTGAGATATCTTAGCGATTATTATGTAAATAAGAGATTCAATGGCTTAATTTCTCATGATATATAAGTAACGAACTTAACTGTAAATTTTAGGTTTTGTGTGTGATAACTTTGCCGCAACAAGTAGGGAAACATTTGTATTACATCCTACTGAAAGTGCTGAACGTTTGATAAAGACAATCCATGTGAATGTTTTCTTTATTTTACAAACGAAATTGAATAAGCTGTATATGCGTTGGGTTGAAAACGAACTTCGTTTTCGAATGTTTTAAGTATTCTTATCCTCAATTGTGAACAGCCCAACACTAAAGTGGATTGTAACTAGAAAAGATCTAGTGTCTCTGTATGCGGAATATTTGGTTACAGTTCATAATGCGAGACCGTTCAGAAAAGTATATACCAGCGCTTAGCTTACTTATATGCAATGTTTTAGTAAATGCTATTGACCTAGATAATGAATACATTTACCTTGTCGTGGGCTATACCACCTCAAGTTAAACAATATTTTCGTGAAATAGTAATGCGCTACTCGATAGTATTTAACTCGAGACAATCAAATTGCGAGCAGGTTGCTCAAGCTACCAATTGAGTGGCTAATCTCTGTGTCTGAATTGCCAGTCTTCACGCACGAGTACAATAAATGTAATTTGATTTTTATCTACAGAATAAACAATGCGGCGAAACGCATATTTATGCATATATGAGAACTCCATTTCAGCTCACCGATATGCAAACTAACCGTTATTTACAAATACCACTATCACTCCTTAACCGTCTCTGGAACATATAATACGTCTGTACGTTTTGTGAAACACTATACCATCTAAAATTTTGATTATTGATTGCATTTATGGACGAAAGGGAAGGCATCAGTTGTTACTTAACCATTTTAGTATTTCCTAACTACCCCTAATGACAATTCACTCAACATAAATTTTTAAATAAATTACATACATTAAGGTATTTCACTCCGCTGATTTATTGTTAAAAGCAAATTCTTTACAACACCAAGAGATAAAGGAATGAATGAAGTAGGAAAAATGAAACAAAGTTCACGATTTTCCAAATAATGGGTATCGCATTGAGTGATGTTTGAGACATTTAAGACGGAACCTTACTCTGCGCTCACAAAAACATCGCGAAAATCAGTTGAACATGAGTTTGAAATGTACTTCTTTGATTCATGTCGACCGAATTTCGAGAACATCATAATTTGAAGAGACAACAGACGATTTCGCCAACTAAACAAGCTTCGTCACTACCGCATAAAAATCGCAGATGATTGGATTCTATTTTTTGTGAATTAAATGCCTGAAGCACAGTTATTATCTACGTAAACACCCGATTATTGATAAATATATTAATTGTGCAGTCACTCTAGTTTCCACGACATTGAATCATTCAACTCAATCATGCACATGA
Organism: Atriophallophorus winterbourni; assembly: GCA_013407085.1. Classification (NCBI taxonomy): domain Eukaryota; kingdom Metazoa; phylum Platyhelminthes; class Trematoda; order Plagiorchiida; family Microphallidae; genus Atriophallophorus; species Atriophallophorus winterbourni. The sequence continues at coordinate 4,478 of JACCGJ010012224.1, forward strand.
AAAAACGAGCAGTATAATGTTTAGTTAAGGGAAACACATCACTTAGCTGAAGAGCATGATAAAAGGAAAATGTAATATAGCTTTTTCATTTGATTGAACACTTCAAAGTAATTCAAAGTTTTCATGGTCCTCAAAGCAAGTACTTTACAGTAACCATAGATTAAAAATATAGGGAATGCATAAAACAACAAAATGTTTTATCAATATGGAAAGTCAGCATGTGTATTTAGGTGCTAGCTTGGATTTGGTCAACATATACTTATTAAATTCAGCCTTGAACATGTTCAGGCTTGATGCACAAATTATATATGGGGGCAGAAAGTTTAATTTAAAACAAACTCGGAAAGCAAATAACAACTTTCAACAATTTAATTTGGAGTGTGGAATAATTAACATCTTGCCCTTCTTGCCCATGAAACAGGTGTTTACGTGGGTGGTACTCTGTATGCAGAATGTTGAACAGCAGGATCAATCACCCCTGAGACGACGGTACTAAAAGTCAAACAGGTTCAGAGTTGCAATCCTCTCCTCGTATGACCTATTATATAGACCGGTCACCAGTTTTGTAGCGCAGTGGTATACGCGTTGCAGCAAGGTCATGTCCTTTGGTAACCATGGTGACCGTGCTTGAACAGCGTACTCCATTGTTGGTCTGATATAGGTGCTAATTATCCGTGGGAGAATCTGCTTTGTGAAGCTACCGAAAATCCTTCTGAGCAATGCTAAGCTTTAGCAAGACATTTTGTATACCACAGAACACTGCTGTGAAGAGAGTATGTGGATTCGAATGATTTACCGACGTTTAACATTTTATATTTATGGATGTTGAATGATAGGCAGTTTCGTAAAGACCACGAGTGAAGTGCTTCGAGATCATGTTTAAAATCTGGCAATCTTCTATGGTGCGTACGTTAGTCCCGTGTTTGATGTCATCCACAAATAAAATGATTTTGCTGCCTACGATTTCAGGCATATTGTTTGCTTACACGAGTAAGAGTATTGGCCCAAAGATTGAGGTACGGCACTTGTAAATTCTACTGGGTTGGATAGTGATCCATCAACTCTAACCCTGTTAACTCTACCAGTCAAGTAACGCTGTATTTAGGACAATAATATACCGCCTACTTCGAGCTGCTTTAATTTTTGTAGCAGTTTGGTGTGGTTAACACGGTCGAAGGCTTTAGACATATCCAAGTAACAAGCATGAATAAGGCATCCATCGTCCACGGCTTGAGTCCAATTATCAAGAGTTAAGAGAAGATTGGTGAGACAAGAGTGTTTTGTCCTAAATCCGTGCTGTGCGATGGAAAGAAGCTTATTTTGTTCCAAGTGTTAGATAAATTCGTCTGCTACAAATCGTTCGAGAACTTTAGAGACCACTGGCAACAACGTGACTGGTCTGTAGTTAGACACATCGGATCGGTTCCCTCCTTTGTATATCGCAGTCATAAATCCACTTTTCCAGTCAGCAGCAACCTTGATGCAACTCAGTGACAGGTTGAAGAGATCAGAAGTTTGATCTGGATAAAAGTGTTGGATGATGAGTATTTGAGCAGCTAAGTTGAGTACGTGCCAAAGATGGTGGGGCTCATGTTAATGGATATAATATATCACCGACTCCGATAGAGTCGGTCGACATCCGTTTCTGGAGCAGGATTCCCGGCATCACTGTGCTCAGTACCAACAGGCTCGGCAACTTCCACGATAGAGTCAGTTTTCAGGTGTTTACTGATAATTTTGATCTCTCGTCGAAGTTTGTATCGATACTGGTTCCAATATTTAAGCACGGTGTCCAACATAGTGGTGGTCTAAATAGTCACTTTAAGGGGTCGTGGACCATTACTTTCGTAATTCGATGACTTCGGACTGCTGGTTTGGATAGCATTACTCATAAGTCCCCATTGTTGTATGTCGAGGTTGTATTTAGACTTTGTATCTGAACCGGTAGCAACCTCTGGGACAGTTAAGAGAATAAGGGTGCGCATATTACGATCATTTGTTTTCTTTTGGTTCCTTTCCAGCGGCGATTTTACTACAGGGGTCAAAAACCTCATAAAATTCTTCAGTACATTAAAAACTGCTTCTACCTCTCTCTTTGGTACATCACTAGTGCTTTTATCATTGTTTCAAATAAGTCAACGTTTCCATAAATAAGTTTTGTACAACGAAACATAGTGTCCAAATATGGATTCCCGCTTAAATGGCTAATTTGGGTCACATCCCTCTCATTTACACTCCTTAACTGGTTTATGGCCGTTTTTCGTCGTCCGGAGGTGACAGTAAAGAAAAACAGTGACTGTAAACTCTCACTTTGTTTACTGCTTCATTACTGGCTCGATGTTCGTTGAACATAATCTGTAGTATTTATCGGGTAACGGCAAACAGCCCCGAAATCGGTTTTTATAACGTGATCGCCATGATATGAAGTACATTCACGACGAGTGATAATAACGAGCTTTCGGATGATAAACATAATACCACCCTCCCGCACAGCACAAGACGAGCCGAAACGACCGACGACAACAATTGCAAACCTGTAATAATTCGCGTTTCGAAAGAATTGCGCAAGAACGACTGAAGCGACAACAACCCCGAAAACATGAGCAGACGAACAACGTTAGCTGCTAACGAACGATGCGCCATCTGCTGAGGTCGGTCAAGCGAGCCCAAAGCGGTTAGGGTTTGAAGTGAACCGACCAGCATGAAATCAATTAAAGTGACATGCTGTGGTAATGGAATTTGCCTATAAAAGTTAGATGTGTGTCTTATTCTTTGCCGTGTGCGTAATTAAGGCGTATGACCGATCGGCGTTGGCTTATAATGCACAGGCAAAAACTGAAGTCACCAACCTATCAACGGGGTTATCGGGCTCCGAACTGGAAATTCCCAGAAAAGGGCGTATGAACCGCTTCGTCGGTCACCGACCACCGATAGGTGCGAACCTCTCTCGCTCCACTGCCTTGTGGGTAAAAAGGCTCGGGGTGGGACCCCCCTAAACGAAATCTCCCCTACTTCGGTGTAGGCAACCGGGTAGTATCATGCCTACGTTCAACGATGCCGATGACAACGCTTTGTACCCCCCTTCTGGCTTTGTACATCACATTGTTTATGTTGAACGGCACTATATCTGTATCAGATGGTGCAAATATAATAATAAATATAATGTAAGATTTGTGAGTGAACGTAGTGTTAAAAGGTTGACCTCATGGATGGATTGAGACGCAATCGGCAAGTGGATGTGAAATACAAGAGGATTGACGTGGTTAATGCAGCATCGAATGTCATCAAAGACGGCAGATAAAGCAATGGACGTTAGCACAGGATATGCGGTTAATCCTCGATTGACCTGTCCTAATCCTACACCCGCCCCTTTAATAAAACAACTCAGGGTTGTACTTCCAATCTAGATTCCTTCAAAGAGTATGACATACAAATAAAGATAAAATTTGAAGCCACAGATTGATCGGGTTCGTAAAACGAACCTCGATGTTCAAACGCAGAATCACATAGTGATTCTTGATTAAGCGCACATGGATGACCAAAATAATGTGTTGCACATGTAAGCGAACAACACAGTATGGCGTATAATTTATCATAGTCAATCACGTATTATCAAAGTTCAATTCATACCCAGTCACCTTAAACTTTCGACAAACTTAGCGAAGAAAGAACAATAGGGTGGCACGTTTATTTTGTTAAAAAAGTAAAATGAATGGAATGTATTATTTGAATACAATGTACAATTATTAACGAAACGTACATGTCTCGGGCAGTACATGTACAGGTCATTGCATTGAGACGGTCAAGCTCTTTTTGTTGATATGCTTGTGGGGATTAAATAGGGAAAAACAATTCCGCATTAATTTTGCATTCAAATTCCGGAGTGGCCTTCTAGTAATGCTGTATAATAAATGAAATATACCGCTTAGAAAAGTGGTGATATGTGGGCATAAGATAATGGCACTGTTGAAATGAATTTGGGAATAAGCAGGAAAAATCCGACGGCAAAGCGTATCCCGTCTTAATATGAATACAGGAATCGAAGTTCAATAATATAAAACCACATATTCAACAACGGAGAAAATAGAAGAATCAAAATAGATGATGAATTGTGAAAAAAATATTTGGTGGCAATACAGACATGGGATAAATGACCTTGCCAAAGAATTGAGATGATACAGCACAAGGTAGATTTCGTTGTTGCACTCCTTCTGTCGACTTGAATGTCCATCGCTAGCACAAGATGGTTGCATGTAGCAAGCGGTTTGAATGACTAAATAGTCCGATTCGAAAGGAACGTGTTGGGTGAGGCGACCTCACCCAAGACACGTGCGACCTCGGTAATGTCCTTATCCAAACAGTGCGGAGGCATGATGTGGCATGTTGTAACCTTACGCTTCAATGTCCTTGTCCGCTTACTTGGCACACCCCTTTCTGTTCTCTATATAAACACTGGCCCTGTCCAGCTCTAGGACCTGTGAACCTGTGTCCTGAGTCTAGGCTTGGTCATTTCATAACCATCATGTGTTGTTCTGTTCTGTTTCAGTGTGATCGGTCTCTCGAATCATCTAGTTGATCACCTAGCACAACTGTATCTTGAATCCAGTATATAGCAAATTAGTGATGAAGTCTTTTCAATCATGTCCGCTGAAACCGAAGCGTCTGTTTCACAAAAGCTGCACCAACGTCTACTCCAGACGAAAGCAGCAAATTCTTCTGCGAATCATCCCAAATTTCCATCTATCGAAACTCTCATGTCATCTATAATAGAGTTTCACTTCGACCCGGAAAATAGTGTGACTGTCGACACGTGGTTCAGGTTCAGATATAATCCGAATGGACCTCAAGGACCTGCGAAATGATGCAAAGTTCGACTGCTGTTGCGTAAATTGGGTGCAGCGGAATTAGACAAATATTGGAATGTATTTCTTCTTCAGAACCCACGTGACCGTACATTCGAAGAGACAGACGAATCACTCAAGCAATGTTTTGGTGATCAATCATCTCTATTCAGTATTCGTTACCGCTGTTTTAATTTGGCCATGAGTGAAAAAACGCATTTTGTGACACATCTTGGAGACATTAATAGAGAGTGTGAAAGCTTCAGATTACGCTCACTGACTGACGACCAATTTAAATGGCTCATTTTTATCAGCAGTCTGCGATCCTCGCGATTCACAGATATTCGGACTCGCTTACTGAATCGTCTCGAGCAGGATCCAATTATGACGCTCCAAGCCTTTGGAGAAGAACATCAACGTCTCATGAACATTAAAAACGACTCCGCCCTTGTGCAGTCGAACATTCGTGACAATTTCACATTCCAGGCGGTACATAAACCAAAGCAGAACAACACTCCACAACCGTCTCCGCATCTAGCACGACAACCAAAGCTGCTCAAAACAGCTCAAAAATCCAAGCCACCATATCCATGCAGAAATTGCGGAGAATGGCACTTTCACCGAGAATGCTCCCACAGAACTAATCGATGCAAGCAATGCAACCAAATAGGACACAGAGATGGGTTCTGTCAGAAAACAGTCAACCGGAAGACACCAAACAAACGAAAAAGGTTCTTTCCGCGTCATCCCACCCGGAAATCAAAACCCTTTCCGCGATCACTAAGCCTTCGTGCTAACAAGCAACAAGACTTTGTAGTGGCTAACATAGCTGTGCAAACAATTGATCGCCAATTATCTAATGCCGTCAGAGCACTCCCGTTCACAGTGTCGGAAATTAAGAGGGAAACAAGATCAGACCCAATTCTCAGGAAAGCCATCGAATACACAAAAACGAAATGTCCATTGCTGGCCCTGTCGAGACGAGGTGGGTCCCTTTCTATCATTAATGATTGCCTCATGTACACTGACCGTGTAATAATCCCATCTTCTCTCCGTTTTCGAGTTCTCAGAAAACTCTATCTGGGACACCTCGGAATCAGTCGAATGAAAGCAATCTGGCCGGGTATCGACAAAGATATCGAAAATGTGGTTCGTTCTTGTTCTGAGTGCCAACAAGCAGCGAAACCCCCCCATCGTCAACAACCAATTCCATGCCCGCCCACAACCCAACCTCGGGAGCGAGTACAGTTGGATTTCGCCGGTCCAATCGATAATGTATCCTATCTCATTGTGGTTGACGCTCAGTCAAAATGGCCAGAAATCATTCCTGTGAACCCGCCAACTGCAACCGCAACCATCAATGCACTGAAGCGAATCTCCAGTCAACATGGCTTACCAAACACCATCGTTTCCGACAACGGTTTGCAATTCTCCTTCGCCCTTTTTGAACAGTTCTGTAGAGCACACAATATCAGTCACCTCCGGTCTCCGCCCTACCACACCCAATCCAACGGTCAAGCAGAATGCTTTGCTGACACCTTCAAACGTGCACTCTTAAAAGCGCGTGGGGGGACAATTACGGAAGTGTTTAAAAGATTTCTACCGTTGGCAGCTTTGGTTGTAGTGCTAGATGTGGAGACGGTTGTTGAGTGTTATTCTGCTTTGGTTGATGTACCGCCTGGATTGTGAAATTGCCACGAATGTTCGACTGCACAAGGGCGGAGTCGTTTTGAATGTTCACGAGACGTTGGTGTTCTTCTCCAATGGTTTGGAGCGTCATAGTTGGATCCTGCTCGAGACGATTCAGTAAGCGAGTCCGAATATCTGTAAATCGCGAGGATCGCAGACTGCTGATAAAAATGAGACATTTAAATTGGTCGTCAGTCAGTGAGCGCAATTTGAAGCGTTCACACTCTCTATTAACGTCTCCAAGATGTGTTACAAAATCCGTTGTTTCATTCATGACCAAATTAAAACAGCGGTAACGAATACTGAATAGAGATGATTGATCACCAAAACATTGCTTGAGTGATTCGACTGTCTCTTCAAATGTACGGTCACGTGGGTTCTGAAGAAGAATTAAATTGTAATATTTGTCTAATTCCGCTGCACCCAATTTACGCAACAGTTATTGGTAGTCGAGGGTCATAGTGAGTGAGCAGTAAGTCTGATGACAGCATTACTTTCAATTGGGTGAAGGCGGCGGTACATTCTGAATCCCATGACCATTTCTGATCTTTTTCCTAAAGGCGATTGAGAGGCGCTCGAATCAGTCCAACAAAAGAGCGTAACGTCGCTTGGAGTTTCGGAGCTGGCATTTCCAGTATATAGCAGAACGATCGCGATATGCAGTACTCGGTGTCAGTTGCACCATGATGGTGTGATCTTCGATCAACAAGCGAGAGCATTATTTGCTCACGAACAGATTAGGACATAAGATTTCACGGTCAAATGTGCCTGTTCAACAGCACACATCTTCGATTCACAATGTATAAAGCAATGTTTTGAAACGCAACTTATACAACTCATTGACCTTGAACAATTGAATGCCATTTCTATTTTGTTTCTCACATCTGTCTAGGCCTGGGAAATCTGAGAGTATCTTAGCCACGTGCGACAGGTTGCCTGGATCAGGCTTGTGCTTTCATACATATTCATACATAGATTCAGAAAAGGAACAACTCTGAAACAACGAATTACAGAGGAAACAAGCTATCACTTTCAGATGGTATGATATTCTCACTGTGCATTTCACGACAACAGTAATGACGCAGTATATGAGTGCAGGATTCCGGACAAGTCAGTTTTGTGTACGAATTAAATACTATTTAACTTAGATTTACTTCGTGCATGTCAAAATAGGGAGACGAATTTGTGATTGACTTGGTCATTGGTCTGAAGTTCGTATACCACAAAAACATGCGTGAATAACAAGAAAAGAATTCGAAAAATAGGCAACGAAGTATACTTACGTTCACTTGCTGGCGCAGGATGTCGAATGGTCATATCAACCCAGCTAAATGAGGAAAATTGGTAGAAAGAATATCAGTATGCATCCGGTGTTTCAAAAATAAAACACAATAGGAGGAGAATCATTTGCGAGACACCAAAAGATTCGCTATCAATGCAAACACGAACAACGACAATAATAAAAGTAAAACTAATAATGCTAACAATGTTAAAATAGATACATCAGATAGGTGGTGAATCCTTGTCTTCTAAGGCTGCACCTTAAAGTGGAAGCAAAATTATAATAACATTCAGCTTAGCAAATAAATCATCCGCGGAGTCACAAATAGACGGACCCATCAATCTCAAGCGATTGCATCAAATGCTCACGATGGAAAATTGCAAGTTTACTAAATGTACGCACGCAATGCGATTAACTCAATGGAAGCAGGGGTGTGAGATTTCGCAACAATGTTGTCTTGCTCAGGTAGCAACCGAGTACTTATCATCATCAAGTATTGTATGTATCTATGTATGAAAGCACAAGCCTGATCCAGGCAAAGTGCCGCACAGTCAGAGACTGCAAGTGGGCTAAGATACTGTCAGGTTGGCCATGTCTAGAGAGATAAGAGGGGGAAATAGAAATATCAATTGTAGTGAGACTCAAGCGTGTTTCAGCATGCAGCTCACTACCGTTGGCCAATCAATTCAGCACGATATTAGCCGCACAGCACAGAAGTGCTGCACGATTGCACATCCGTGTAACAGTAGCAACTACTGAAGAAGAAGAAGAAATTGACTTTATTCGTACACACGAATTTTCAGCTGTTACAATAATTTCACCACAAATTTAAAAAAAAATGATAAACATGTCCCGACATCGAGTTGCAATTTGTCGACTGAATGATTTTTTCTTGTCCGTCTTAATTGATGATTTTCACATACGATCCAGTTTACTAGCAAAAGTTTTTGGGTCAAACGTTTCACTGCAAGTCCCGGTATCTCGTACTTCGTTCTAAAGTGCACGTCCAAATTTGACCTCAGTTGATCCGAAAATATTTGATGCATTTTACTCTTGGAGAAACTAATTGTATGCACGGCCGATTTGAAGGCCCCGCAAAAACAAGAATGCTAAACCGCCACCCAAAGGTTGATGAATGGTTTGACTTAACCAATTATTGAATTTGAAGAACAAACGCGACTTTCCAAGCCACAAGTGTGCAAAGAAACGCTAACATTCATTCACTAAATAGACTAGTAAGCACGATCAACCCTAGGCTAAGTTGCTTACACCTCGAATGGAAGATGTATTCAATCCATGTATCCATGTACTATATTAAGCTCATACCAAACTTACGAGAATTCATTAATTCCATCAGCATCATTATGATGTACATGTATAGAGCCAGACAAATTGCCAAGTGATTATTATTACTATTACGAAATTAATTTCCCGAAAAATATGTTAGAAGCAAACGACACTCACGTTTGTTCTTCTTTCTTCGACTGGATTTTTCTTTTGCGCAAAATGAACACCACGGTGGTTACAAGCATGACCAAACCCAGAAAAGAAACTGACCCAAAACAAACAAAAGTAAAAAGTATCAATGTATGATCTGCAAAACGATGCTTTGTAAAGGGGTGTGTGAGTGGTATTCAGTGAGGCATCATTTGTCTTGTAGGCTGATGTATGAAATCGCAAGCATAATCAGGCAAAGTGTCCCAACGTCATAGACTGCACCTGTGCTAAGGCACTGTCAGGTTACCCAGGCATAGACAGATAAGGAAAAGAAAAATAGCAATGACAAAGAGACTCCAGCGTGTTTTCGCATGCAACTCAGAGTATCAAATTAGTACGGTGTTAGCTGCACAGCACAGAAGTGCTGCACGCATGCACGTCCGTGCATTGTAGACCGATAACCGGTAGAATCTCAATCACAATGTAAAATTAGAATGTGACTGAGGTGAAAAAAGATTAATACTAACAGAGACGGCGGTTTAGGGCATTTTGTGGATTAAAAACATGGATTGGGTTAACAATCTTTGTTATGCACCGCATAACGTGATGAAACACGCCTGCAATAAAACAATCGTACCACTGTAGCAAACTGAAGGTCCTCACTGATGAGCGTAGCACGAATGGTACTGCCTAAATTTCTGACGGGATGCAGATATAGTAACACGGTGGCTACGTACCCCGTCTACTCGAATCAGCGAGGGTCTTGTTCAGAATATTATCTTGCAGACTATGACAAATATTGCATGATTGGCCAGTGGAATCACGAGAACAAATTGCAATGGCACATGGTGAGGAATAATGCTACGAAGCCGTGGCGCTAGTGGATACTTACGCAAACCGGATTTAGTTTTATCCACACTTTGCTTGTAGAAACCGTTAGAATATAATCAGGTCATTGAGAGTAGAAAGGAACAATTTAGTGCACCATAAGGCTTAGTTCATCGTTACCCGATAGAAAACGGGACAAGTGCAATACCAGAAGGATGCCAGAATCTTGACTGCAAGTTACATCGAAAGGACAGTAGCACTGATGGTAACATTTAGCTTCATGGTAAAATGTACAAAGTAACAAATGTAATATAGCGATCACAACCACAGCATCAAAATGACGTCACAAATTAACCGTATTCACACGCGTGTGTTCACCACACAGACATCGCACGACCTGTTTCGCGTTTCGAGTTCTGCGTGACTTTGAACGTCACAGGAATGTAAGATAAAACTAAATCTGGAAGCCACCATTTGTTAAAGCACACACGCAACGATGATCATAGATTAATGTTTCATAGACTCTCAATGACAGATCTAATCATAACATAAATTTTGCTTGCATTTTTATGCACTTTTCGAAATGAACATTTTCTTTTTGAAACGTGCATTGTACATATACCACCTCGGTGTGTATTCCAATATTTTTTACAGAAATATAGCAGCATAAAGTGTAGCGCTTGGCTCACATATTGCACCGTACTACCGAATATGTCGATTGAGCATTTCAAAGAGACAGTAATGAAAATGAAGCTCTACAATCGAACACGTAGTGGCGTTATGTCGATTATACTGGTAGTGATAAAACGCGACAGATTAAAAGCATTCTATGGTTAACGTAATAAATCGGATCAAAAACCCAGGTTATAAATAAAAATGAGTCCAAGGGATATTTGAACTGTCTCGAGCAAAGGATACAAAACTGAGGCTTGCTAAAACAAGGTAGACAGGGGCGTCTGGTTCCGTAGCGGATGAATATTAAGATGCACACGGAATAGACAAACAAGCTAAACTGTCAGCGGACCTTGATCACATCTGCACATAACCAAAATAATTATGTAACTTCAAGGCAATCAGTGGATTGCTTCAATTGATTTTGATCTCGCTTGTTCCTTATAATAAACGCGGAGCATACAATGTCCTGCCCACTTCTTAAGAAGTTTAGGTTTGATGAGGTAACTACAATTCAAACATGTTCCTTATTCATACTGTAGCCCTTGGTCTGACGAAGCCTCTGTGCCACAAGCGAAGCTTTACCGAAAACCTTCTCAAACCGATTCACTACAAACTTTCTTTTAATGAACAGGGTTTTTGATAAGTCTCAAACATTTCCAAATATCTCGTTCGATGTGATAATTATGCAAACCTATCCAAAACGCTAGTAATTAAAGTTACGTCACATATATTGAATCGGTTTGTCAGCGAAAGTTAGAATTGAATAAAGACATTACAACTAAATCCTAGTCGTTCAATGGATGATAAAATTGCAAATAAAATGTTTCACTTACCAATAATGATAATCGCAAACAAAGGAACTGGTATACCATTTATCCTCCCGGTACCTGTAACATTGATAGGATTTGTGAAAAATTGCTCCCAAGTTCGATGACATGTTTTTCTTTCATAGAAAACCGTGAAACAATTTAAAGACAACGAAATCGCCGCATGAGTTAACTTGGCGTGTCCCCGAGAGATTACGCACATTTGATTGTAATTTCACTCAAACCGTACCACGCTAGGTTGGATGAATTGTTTGATAAATACTACTTTGAAAAATAAGCAACCTTTCGCTTTGTTATTGCTTTAGTCTCATCTGTCTTGATACGGACAGGCTAGCAGCATGCTAACTGCCTCACAATATTGAGTGGCATCCATTGAAAAAATATGGAAATACACCAGTTAAATAATTTCGACTCACATGGAAACGAGCTCTTTCACCTAAACCCAAAGTTAGTATTTAAAATGTCAAAATTCGAGAAAATTCAATTGTTTGAATGTATCGTGATAAGATCAATGTTTTGCGGCGAAGGCAATCATGTATTTTTTATAGAATAAACGAGACTTATTGTTAGCTTTCCTGTAAACATATCTAAGGGCTAAATCATAGTTTGAGGTTGAATTAATTTGGGTTCCGGTTGAATATATGAATCACAAGCCTGATCCAAGAAAAGGACCACAGTCATAGACTGCACATGGGCTATGATACTGTCAGGTTGCCCAGGTTTGGGCAGATATGTGAATGAAAACAGAAATAGCAGTGAGATTCCAGCGTGTTATCACATGTGGATCAGTACCTAATCGATTTAACACGGTTAGCTGTACAGCACAGAATTACTGCAAAATGAATCAGCGAGAAAGCAAAAAAGCAAGTTACAATAGCAGTTATGTGATTGAACCATCTTCCTACTAATCGATGAGATCAACTAAAACCCATTAATTGACAAAACAGCATAATGTGATGGTAGCGATCTTATTTCACGATAGCTAAGTTTGAAACAATAT
>JACCGJ010012225.1:0-12980 GCA_013407085.1 Atriophallophorus winterbourni
ACGAGGTTCAAATCCAGAATCAGATGTAGAAACTCCCGTTGGTACTCATCCTCATTTGTAACGAGGTCCAACCAGTTGATGTCCGGAGCATTCAGGTCACCGAGTATCATACAATCGTTCCTCGTCCCATGGCGGCGGAGCTGGTCAAATAATGCCATGATACGGGCGCAGGGTGAACGGTAGATGACACCGATCATTGCTGATTCATTACTGGACTTGATCTGACACCAAATGCTTTCAGCAAAACTATCATCATCTCGAAAGCTATCAACAACCTCCACGGATAAATGTTCTTTGACGTATATCGCCACCCCACCACCATGTCGAGATTCAATTCGATCACTTCTGAGTAGGCGGTAATTCGGAATAAATAGCTCTGCATCAGTAATGTCGAGTGTCAGCCAGGTTTCCGTTATTCCAACGATATCTGGCTGTAGTGCCAAGACATGATGGCTTACTTCGTCAAATTTGTTCCTCAAACTCCGCGCGTTAAAACAGAGCACTTCGAAATACTTCAATGGAGAGCAGTTGGATGCTCAATCAGTATGGGTCTCCAGCGAACTTTGGATGGCCTCTTTACTACGCGAAAATCCACAATACGAAGGTCCTTCTCACCCTCCGATAATCTTTTCCTAAGCTCCATCGTAGCAGTCTTCATCTTGATTCTATCGTCAGGCGACAAATCTCGTAATATTTTATACGGTAGACCCTTCAGTCGATGAACGCGCTTTAGGATCTTTTTGGCCTGATCGTCGGAAGCCAGTACTGTTTTCAGAACCCTGGGCTTTTCACACTCCAGATTTCTGCGTCCAAGTCGGAACGCTGATACAATTGTGATACCAGCCTCCCCTTGGTCAACCATTTTCCCGAAAACTGATTGAAGAAACTGGCTATCCTGTTGAATTCTGGCAGCAGATGTTTCTCCATCTGGTTCCGGTGCATTCACAATAATGAGGCAGCATTTGTGTGCGTCTGGTGAACTGTCAGCTTTACTGCTCGGAAGTGAGATCTTACTCTCCTTCACCACATTCCTAGAAAACTTGTTGTGGTAATCGGCCTTCCAATTTGTCGACTCTGTTCGAAATATGGGACCAGGTTGCAGTATCGGCATCTGTATTTGTGGCGGCTACAGAGGCATATGTGGCGTTAGCATTTGGGTCTAATTCATTAGACGTGACCACATGATCCGCAATATCTGAAGAGACAGACTCCACTTGCACGTTCGATGGCAGTGCAACAACCTTATTTCTTCTTGTTTTTGACCGGCGTCCGGATGACACAGCTTTGCTCTTTTTCGGTGTGCTACCGAGTGGAGGCGTTTTGCTATCAGCCGGAACACTTGTCTTGGATCCGAAACCGTTAGACCATCCCTACGACAAACTGAAGGCTGCCATTCTACAACGCTTCGGCACGTCCAACGCAACTCGCATGCAACAACTTCTCCAGATAACGGAGTTGGGTGATCGAAAACCTTCGCAACTGTTGCGGCTTATGCGCACGCTCGCTGGCGGCAACAATGTCAGTGACGATGTGCTAATGCACTTTTGGATCAAGTGCCTGCCTGCTCACACGAGGTCTTTCGTAGCCATACAAAAAAGCGAAGCATCGTTGGAGAAATTGGCACTCGCCGCCGACAAGGTACATGAGTGCCAAACAAGCAACGCCCAAGTACATGTGGTGACCGGAGACACGCCACAAACCCCAACGGACCAACGTTTCGCTCGAATCGAGGACGCAATCGAACGTCTTGCACTGTCAATACAGACGACGTATCAACAGCGTAAACCTCAACAGCAAAAACGTCGTCCCCAAAACAACCGCGCAAACGCTTCGCGCCAGGCTGCCAACACAGGTTTCTGCAAGTACCATAAACAGTTTGGTGCTGACGCCAGGCACTGTGTGCAGCCCTGTTTTTTCCCCAACGCCAGTCAAGCTAAGGCGGGAAAAGAGCAGGCCAGCCAGTAATCGCGACGGCTGCAGCTGGCCACACCGTAAGTCGCCTATTCTGCATTGATGATTCTCCAACAGGTCTACGTTTCCTAATTGACACAGGAGCGGAGGTGAGTGTCATCCCACCTCATAGTGCAAGCACCCGCATGGACCCAACTGGCGTCAATCTACAAGCGGCTAACGGCACACGCATCAAAACGTATGGCCAGCGTCTCCTTCTGCCAAACCTCGGTTTGGGCAGAAATCTTCCCTGGACATTTATCGTCGCCGACGTTCGTCAGCCGATCATCGGAGCCGACCTTTTAACAGAGTTCGGGCTAATAGTCGACGTTCAGCGCAAACAACTGTTGGACAACAAATCCGCAGTACGCGTCACAGGAAAAGCGACATCGATCAATTCGATTGGACGCTTTCGGCATGTACATATTGATCTTGTCGGACCACTACCCTCATCCCGTGGGTGCACTCATCTTTTGACGTGCATCGATAGATTCACACGCTGGCCCCAAGCGTGCCCACTAGTGGATACATCTGCGGAAACCGTAGCTCGCACCTTCGTCTCTGGTTGGATTGCGAATTACGGTGTCCCGTCCCAGATCACAAAAGACCGCGGAGCCCAGTTCACGTCCCACCTCTTCGCAGAACTGAATCGTCTACTGGGATGCGAACATTTTCGGACGACCGCTTACCATCCAGCCGCGAACGGCCTCGTTGAACGATTCCATCGTCAATTGAAGGCTGCGCTCGTCGCCACCGAATCCAGCGCATCCTGGGTTGACAAACTGCCACTGGTTCTGCTCGGCATACGCAATACCGCAAAAAAGGATATCGGTTGCACATCAGCCGATATGGTTTACGGAACTACTCTGCGACTCCCCGCCGAACTGCTGACGGACTCCACACCCTTGACTGCGATTGAAACAGCTCCGTATGTCTCCCGGCTCCGCGCCTTCATGCGAGAAATACGTGCTTCGCCTACCCGTGTAACTTCTCGTACAAGTCACGTCGACAATTATCTTCTGTCGTGCCCGTACGTATTCACGCGCGTAGACCGTGTAAAACGGCCCCTTGAAGCACCATACGACGGCCCATTCAAAGTCATCTCCCGCAGTGCCAAGTACTTCGTCATTGAACGCAACGGCCGCCCGGATTCAGTCAGCATCGACCGATTGAAGCCCGCGTACATGGAATCGAATACAGACCCAGGATCCCCTACGACTGTGACTATCCCTTCACAGCCAGTCCCCTTTGTTTCTTTTCCCTCGTCTCCCTTTGTGTCGACTCCAGATACGCAGCCGATGCGCGAGGACTTGAGCATTTCACCCCGTCCACGCCAGCAACACAACCCATGATGGAAACCCCCTGCATTCACGGACAGCGGTGACAACCGACGACACGGACGCCCCGCGCACACGCACTGGCCGTACCGTGGCACGACCCCGTCGGTACACACCGTAGATGGATGTCGAGCATGGCTGCACAGCCACCGCTCTAGGGGGGAGTTATGTAGGAATTATTCCCAATTGATATAATTCCTTAATAATTCCAAAAAGTAAGTTTATTTTCATAAACGTTTTCCATCATGATGCCGTGTGTTGTTTTGTTTAAATCAACTGAACACACACTTGCGCTTCCTACAGCGTGAACGTCTGATAACTTGCCTGGTGCCGAACCACTAATTAATTGTTTCAGATTACTGACCTAGAATATTTCTTCCTTTTTCGGTAATTCACTGCTTGTCCCATCTACGACGAGCAATTATCCCGCTGAAGAAATAACACGGGTCAAATTCATTGTTAGCAATAATCCGAGTGGACAACACAAGGATTTCGTAAGTCTGTTGTTGACAGGGTATTCTCTTGCATAAATATAATTATATATATTTATACATAATTTCATACGCTTACATTAATTAGCAACACTTATAGCAATTCTTATTAACGTAACGTTCGGCTAATCCGCTACAGATCTATTCAGATTTGTCGTCAATATTACTCCTCGTCCTATATCCCGCCGCGGCATACTATCATGTATCGCATCATTGTATGATCCTTTGGTGTTTGTTGCGCCTATTTTACTAAAGCCGAAAAGATTGTTACAAACATTATGCAAGAAGGGACACAGTTGGGACGAGGAGCTGATTGGTGTTGAAAGGAGAACTTGGGAAATCTGGAAAGAAGAGAACGTTCTGATTGATCGATCAAACAAACAAGTGAGAAGAATGATTGCCTGTAAGCTAGGCTTTATTTAAATCACAATTGGAGTATATTGGCTGCAAAGAGGAAGAGTATTACAATAAGACTAGAAGAAGGTGATAAAGCATATAGCAGCAAAATTCAATCATAGCATTCTCCCCCGCCGAATATGAATGAGAGTATGGTGATAAACAAAAATGTGCAATATCATGCTTGTCTGTTGCGTAAATTGTGAGAATGAACTCTTTGTTGTTTTTGTATATGATCCTCGAGTTTCGATTCAGTTGCATCAGGTTGAGTTAAACGAGGAGCGAGGGACTTTGCGCAATCATCACCACCGAATTCAGGAGTTTCAGAATGTTCGTCAGGATTAACAGGAGTGTGTTGCTCAAGATTAGTAGGGCGAGTGGCCTGCAGACAATCGTTACCTTTTGGAGCTAGATGACGGATTGAAACTGTATCTTCTTGACCATCAGGTAAACGGACGTGGGCATACTGCGGGTTGCATTCTAACAATTCAACTTCATCAACACAAGTATCGTATTTGGAATCACGGGAATGTTTCTTGAACAACACAATACCGGGTGTAGTTAGCCACGTAGGAAGGGTAGTACCAGTCGCTGACCGACGATTGTATGCGAATAGGTGTTCATGTGGTGTGGTGTTTGTCGCGGTGCACAGTAGCGACCGAATTGAGTGCAATGCATCTAGAAGGACCGTCTCCCATTGGCCAGTAAGAAGACCACGGGATTTCAGAGTGATTAGAATCGACTTCCCTAAAGTGCCATTGAGCCGTTCCACTTGACCGTTGCACTGTGGATTATATGGCGTTGTACGGCTAGTAGCGATGCCATTGTTGTGAAGGAATTGTCTTAGTTCATTAGACATGAAAGAGGAACCGCGATCAGAGTGTATAAAACCCGGCGTGCCAAATGTTGTGAAAACTACCAGAAGGCAATTGATGATAGTTTGTGATGTCATGTCAGGGCAAGGAAAAGCGAACGGGAAGCGGGAATATTCATCGATGATTGTTAGCAAGTAGCGGTTCCGGCTTGTTGATGGTAGTGGTCCTTTGAAATCGAGACTGAGTCTTCGAAAGGCTGGGTAGCCTTTATCAAGTGGGCGCCTGTAGGTTTGAAGTATTGTGGCTTTATTTCACAACAGACACAACAATCAGCAGTCATTTTACGGACCTCATCCAAGGAGTGAGGCAAGTTTCGCGCTCGAATAAAGTGCATGAAGCGGGTGACGCCAGGGTGGCATAAGTTATCATGTAGCTGACGCAGTTTTATTAATGGTTCCACAAAACCACATACGGCACGTGAAAGTGCATCCGCTGCTTGATTCTGTCGGCCTGGTCGGTAAACCACATCATATTGGTATTGTGACAGCTCTAAACGCCAACGTTGAATCTTGTCGTTTTTAATTTTACCACGCTGTCTATTGTCATACATAAAAAAGACGGAACGCTGGTCTGTCACTAGTCTGAATGGGTGGTTTATAAGATAATGCCTCCATTTCCTGACAGCTTCAACGATTGCACACGCCTCTTTTTCGATAGCCGAGTGGTGTTGCTCACTGTGATTCAACGTTCGTGAGAAGAAAGCTACTGGTCTACCACTCTGATTAAGCGTTGCGGCGATCGCGACGTCAGATGCATCAGTTTCTACTGTCAATGGAACCGCATGATCGATTGTGATTAGCAAGGCATCCTCGAGACGGCTTTTCAACTGTTTGAAAGCAGTAAGCGCAGATTCAGGAAGGGGGAAAACTCGGTTATGGATAAGTGGATATATAGTGTCTGAAAAGCTGGGTATCCAATGGGAGTAATAGGCAAACATGCCAACTGCTCGTTGTTGAGATTTAAGATCGACTGGTGGTGGTAATTCTCTTAGAGGGGCCAGGCGGTCTTGGTCAGGTTTGATGATACCTTTGGACACCTCGTAACCGAGTATTTTGATAGAACTCACGGCAATTATACTCTTCGTATCATTGAACGTTAGTCCGTACATTTCTGCAGTTTTTAAAAAGTTGGATAGGTTTCTGTCGTGATCGGCTTTATCTCGCCCACAGATGACGACATTGTCAATGTACGCGAACGTGCCAGATAGTTTTTCTTTGATTATTAGTTCATCAATGATCAGCTGGAAACACGCGACTCCTTGGTCACACCAAATGGAATTCGACGGAAGTGGTAGTGTTTGCCGGCAGCTTCGAATGCGGTGAATGGTTTATCCCCGTCACGTAGGGGTATTTGGTGATATGCGCTCCGCAGATCTAGAGTACTGAAAACATTGTAAACAGCGACATTTTCAACTAGTTGATCGATCCTTGGCAAAGGGTAAGCATCAAGTTGCGTGAACCTGTTAATTGTCTGGCTATAATCAATAACTAACCGCTTTTTGTGACGTTCGCTGGTAGTAATTAGAACCTGAGCCCGCCAGGGTGAAGATGATGGCTCAATTATACCTTCTTTCAACAATTGTTCAATCTCCGATCTGATGAAACGCTCATCGACAAAAGAGTGGCGTCTGGATTTAGTGGCTATAGGCTTGCAGTCAGCAGATAAGTTTTCGAAGAGAGACGGAGGTGTGACTTTGGCTGCCATAAGTCCACATATAGAGAGCGAAGGTTTGGGGCCTCCGAACGGGATCTCGACCTTTTCGTGCATTTTCAAAAAGTCATGTCCAAACAGTACATCTGCACACAGATTAGGCATGACTGAAAATTTGAATTGTGGATAAACTGATTTCTTGTAGCGAATGGGTAGGTAAACCATGCCTTCGGTTTGACTCGTATGTTCGGTATTAGCAAGAGTTATTTTGTTTATACACGGAACTAGTTCCCAAGAGTTCTTACGAACAACCGAGGAATTTATGTAGCTCTCAGAGCTCCCAGTATCTATGAGAGCCTGCAGTCGGATGCCTTTGACGTAAACAATAATGATTGCATTAGACAGGGATACAGGAGCAGCGGAACAGAACAAAGCGGAAACAACTGAACTTGTCGATGGACGGTTACTTCTTGTGTCAGATGATGACAAACAAACTCGTTGAAAATGACCTTTTTTCCACATCCTTTGCAAACAACTTCTCTGGCAGGACATTTTGGTCTTGGATGCCTAGATAACCCACAAAAATAACATTTTGCAGTATGCGCGGCGGCAGTCACCTCTACGGGCGTATCTGGATGTATTTGTGTTTGGTTAAGGGGGATATCATTGTTTGTGCATGGCAGCCTGTTAGCATATGATTCAGATTGTTTGAGAGCTAGTTCGAGTGATCTTGCTGTATCGAATGCTTTCTGGAAGTTGAGTGTTGAATGTTCTAACAATCTCTGTCGGGTTGCAGTGGACTGAATACCGCTGATAAAGGCATCTCGGAGTGCATCATCTTTATACTGCTCCATACTGACAGCACTGAAATTACAATCCCTGGCAAGGTTTCGTAGTTTATGAGTGAATAGGTCGAGTGATTGACCGTCTTCTTGCTTGCATGTCGCCAATAAATGTCGAGCGAAAATTTCATTTTTCGGTTTAACATATAAGGCCTCCAAGGTGGAAATGGCTTCGGCGTATGTAGTACAATCCGCAAGTAAATCATATACATCAGAGGAAACGAAGTTGAATAATACTTTCAGCTTATCTGGTTCGAGCTCGTTCAGCTCATTGAGAAAATTAGAAAATGTATTGAACCAGTGTTTCCAACGTTTAGCGGCGTCTGAGGCGTTTGGGTCAGCATTGAATTTCTCAGGTCGCAGGAACCGTTCCATTTGCAAATAGTGATTTGAATAAATTGTTCTGATTGATCGATCAAACAAACAAGTGAGAAGAATGATTGCCTGTAAGCTAGGCTTTATTCAAATCACAATTGGAGTATAGTGGCTGCAAAGAGAAAGAGTATTACAATAAGACTAGAAGAAGGTGATAAACTATATAGCAGCAAAATTCAATCATAGCAGAGATCCAACTCGTGGAATCGTTGGAGATTCCACGATGCATAAAACCGTCTGGGTTTAACTGTGAACATATGTCTCTTCATATTTTCTCCGATGCATCGGAGGTTGGTTATGGATCAGTAGCGTACGTGCGATATTCATCTCCAGAAGTAAAACCGTATTGCAGTTTTGTGCTGGGAAAAGCGCGTGTTTGCCCTTTCAAACCTATTACTATTCCCAGGCTCGAATTACAGGCGGCGGTCCTTTCGGTAAAAATAATGCGAAACATAAAGTTCTAACTTACAGTGTGGGAGAGTAAAGAACTTATGAATCATATTACCACTTTGCTTTGCTTTTGAGATCACGTGATGTATATGCTCTTTGAATGTAAGCGATGCTGAATATTCGAACCCAAGATCACGTGTGCAATCGATTATTTGAATAGGATTACCATTAGGAAGGATTGAGTTATCAGGAATTGTACATCTTAAAGGCATGAACTTAGATTTTTCTACAGAAAATGAGAGACCATTAATTTTAACCCATTTGTATAATGCATCCAAATCTTTGTTTAGTCTGGCAATATAAGTTTGTGTTTCAGAAGATGGGAAGGAAATCACTACTTTCATGTCATCTGCGAACAAAAATAGTTTACTATGAGAGACGACTGTATGTACATCATTTATGTATAGGAGAAAAAGTAATGGACCTAAAACACTGCCTTGTATCACGCCACTTGGAATCGGCAAGGTGCGCGATCTGTGACCATTAACCTCAACACAGTATGTGCGATCGGTAAGAAAAGAAGTGAGCCAAGAATGAAGATTGCCACCTATACCAAATGAACTTAGCTTAGATAGTAATAGGTTATGCGGTACTGTGTCGAAAGCTTTGGTTATATCAAGGAAGACAACTATAACTGAAAAGCCAATTTCAATTGAACTTGTGATGCAGTCTAAGTATTCTAGCTGGCAAGTAATGCAGGATCTTTTGTTAAGGAATCCGTGCTGTGCCTTAGAAAAGAAACTAGGTGTCAGATATTCAAGCATAGCTTTCTTTACAATTTTTTCAAATAATCTTGATAAGAAGGCTGTATGATTTATTGGTCGGTAGTTAGTAACTAAGTGTTTTGAGCCAGATTTGTATCTAGGTATAACAATTGAGTGTTTCCATTCTGCCGGAAAGGTACCAGATTCAATAGATGCGTTAAATAGGTTAAGCAGGAGAAGTTGAAAGTCTTTACCACCCATTTTGCATATGGCTGGAGGTATGCCTGCTGTGTCAGGTTTAAGACTGACAGTTGATTGCTGACATAATTTATTTATGTCACTCAGGTTTATACTCAAAGTATTTAGTGTATTCGGCGAAGGAAGATGACTGGTTGTGTAAACGTAGTTTGAATTGTTGTAGGTAGAGTTAAAGTAAAGAAGGAATTCTTCGCAGATAGCATCAGGTGAACTAACAATTGTTTCAACTGCGGATGAATTACAATATTTGATAATGAAATCTATGTTGCTGGGTGAGTTGGATAATCTTAACTTGAAAAGTTTACTTAGTGATTTCGGCTTATCCTGACTTATAAGAGCTTTGTTTTCGTCGGCTCTAAGCGTGCTATCTAAAGCATATCTGTGACTTCTTGATAGTTCATAAGAACGAAGAAGGGCAAATATGTCATGTGTTTTTACAGCAACGGAATGTAGTTTCATCATTTTCTTTTCTATTTTCTGGGCTTTCGTTAATTTTGTGTGCCTAATGAGCTTATATGATGCCTTCATAAGTAACCCTCTCAATTGTGAATGAAATGTTGAAGAGACTGTTGTGAAATCACTAGAGAGGAAGAATCGGCTCCAGTCTTCTGTTCTAATGAATTCTGACAGTAGATTCCAGTTAATGTAGTTGTAGGTATGCTTATTATTAGATGGTTGCGAAGAATTGACAGAAGTTGTGGCGCATAATATTTGGAATGATAATATTCTATGGTCACTGTTAAGGAAAGATGGAATTACCTTCAGGTTAGCTGGAATAAGGTTCAGAGTGAAGACTAGGTCTAAGATATTGTCATTTCTTGTAGGTTGGTCAATAAATTGCTTATATCCTAGTAAGTCAATCGTTCTAGTAAAAGGTGTATAGCAGCTGTGATGTGCAGGATCGTGCCAGTTTAATTTTGGCATGTTGAAGTCACCAGCAATAAGCTTATATTTCGTGTCGTGTAGAGATGCTTCTATAAACGCATTAATTAAGGAATCCATTTTAGAGATGGTTGAAGACGGTGGATAATAAATACAACCTATTAAGAGATCTAAGGATGGTAATACAATCCATGTTGAGTCTTCTAGTTCTGTCAAACTAGGTGAAGTAAAGGTATCAGCTTTAAATTTGGAATGAACATAGATAAGAGTACCACCTCCCCGTTTCGAACTTCGGTTATTCCTGAATATCTGGTAATTAGGTACTATAAGTGTTGAGTCAGGCTGGTCATCTCGGGTCCACGTTTCAGTTATAAGAATAATGTCTACTAAGTTCGTAATGAGAAAAGATTTAGCATTTGAATTTTAGGGGTAATTGATCGGGCATTTATAAGTAGAATACTAACATAAGAAGGAGCGGGATTAAAAGGAGTGGAAGTAAGTTGAGACAAAAATTTAGAGCAATTATTATTTAATTTATTATTTTTGGAAAAAAATTGGCATGATCATAAAAAGGCGTGTATGGTACGTATTGAGATGTGTATCGATTATAAAATGGAGGATTTTGAGTCATATAATTAGAGGAGTAAAATGGTTGAGCATAATAACCAGGGGAGTAAGGGGAGGGTCTGTGAAGCAAAGTGTAGTCAATGGGAGACTGATTATACTGTTTAGGGGGGAATGGTGGTTGAATACGGTAACTGGTATAATGTGGGTGCCTATTATTATTCACCAACGTCATTTGTTGGTTTAGGGGCTTCTTTAGTGCCGTGTTTCTAAATAAACCAGGATTTGGGAGAAGAGGTCGTGTCTGTCTAAAAGTAGGTAAGGGAAGTGAACGCTTAGTGGGTGGCGGTGTTTTGTGAACTATGTCGTTTGCAGGTGATAAATCTTGGCTTCTTAAAGGTGTATTAACTACAAGTGAATCACACTGCATACGCTCAGATGAATCAGAAGAAGACTGAGTTGTGGGAATAATTGTAATTTTGCGTTTCTTATGACCGAAACGCCTCTGCATAGGGGTGAGGTCTGGCTTTATAGTAACGTTAGAAAATCTGGGAATGGATTTCAAAATATCTCTATTCTCTAATATATAGGAAACGAAACATTTATCGGTGAATTTTATAAGTATTGGAGTTCGTTGTTTCAGGCTGTTTTTGCGTAAACGGACAAAATCAGCACAATCTACCGGAATACCGTATGAAGTGAGAAAACACCTTTTCAAGTCATTTAAAGGAAAATTATCAGCTACATTAAATAAAATGATATTCTTAGAACGAGTTTCTCTTTGAGTAATTTCAGTACAAAGAGTTTCAACAAATTTGTTGGTTTGTATAAGGATATCATTATCAATAATGGAATTAGGCTTCATAAGAGATAATAAAGGTTTAAGAGAATCAAATAATGTCTGAGAAGTTGTTATTTCGTTACGTAGACTCAATATTTCAGATTCTAATTTTTTCAATTTATTTAAGATTAAAGAAGTGTCATTATCTAACCTTACGGTGCAATTTCTTGTTTGAGGAATTTTACGAATTTTAATGCGGCGTGAGATTGATGTTTTAGGATGCATATTATATCGAATATCGTGAAACGTAAATTTTAACTTTAGGATATTATCACAAGTTATCGGTTCCGGTATGTAGCGTATAGAGGAAAAAGTAATATGGAAATGTAATTGGGATCACGTACCGTATTCAAGCGCGCGCCAAGGGTCATCATAAGTTCCTTACTCTCCCACACTGTAAGTTAGAACTTTATAAACTTTTCACCATACCCCTCTTTGATTACTGTGATATAATATATAGCAGTATGAATAAAACCGATACCATCCTTTTGGAAAAAGTACAACGTACTTTTACCAAATCAATCACCGGATATAGCTCGAATCAATCATATAGAGAAAGATGTACGCAGCTCAAGCTAGAACCACTATGGTTCCGTAGAATTAGACACAACCTAATACTGTTCTTTAGAATATCTTCTGATAATATAGATATAAATTCGTCTATTCGCTTCCGACAAGGTTCTAGATATAACTTAAGAAATCAAGATAATCTAGTGGAATTACCTAGATCCTGTACGAAAGTAAGAAGTAACTTCTACCTAAATAAATACGCTAAACTCTGGAATATTCTTCCGAAAAAAATAAGACTTTGTACCTCACTATGTGATTTTAAATCACATCTGAATTCATTTCTCGCAGTTGAAAAATTAATGAAACTTCTCAACCTAGATGTCTCATTAGATGAACTATACAATCATAGCATTGCTGGATATTAACAGTGATATCAGTTTTTCAACTTTCACAGTGAACAGTTACTCCGTCCCTTAGTATCTATTTTCCAGATCACCTCTTTACATCCATATGAAGAATTCCGGTTCACAAACGAGTCAACACTGGGACGCCAAATCTTCTACGAATACCCACGAAAAGACACTCTCCATTTAGAACATATATTCGACAATAATAATGTGTTCCAACTAAACATTTTTGAAGATTCTCTCTCTTCGAGATTCCTCGCATCTTCGATGTTCCGGTCCATCGTTCTTCAATATTCTTCGTATCATTTTCCCCTCACCCGATTTTCTTTTCATACAATAACTGCTCATATATTGAATTTCTGTAAAACTGATTGATTATCATTTACCTGGACCATTTTAACGAACGAAAAAATTATCAGTACGTATGACCTTGAAAATGTTAATAATT
>JACCGJ010012226.1:0-15343 GCA_013407085.1 Atriophallophorus winterbourni
AAGTGCGCCGCCTCACTGTTATTACTTGAGCGTGGATCGCTAAAGAAATTTTCGTGTTCCGATTGATCTCGTTCACAGTAAATCCTTGTATAAAGTATTAACGTCATTTTTGGTCTTATGTTTGTTGAAATTCTTGACTCAAGCAGGGACTTGGCATCTCAAAGTATGATTGAAAGAATTTCCAATCCTATACCCAGGTAAAGTTCCACACAGAAACTATGCATGGGCTGAGGTTGCCCAGGCCTAGACAGATGCACAATAAAAGACGAAACTCTTTAAATACCAAAATGTAGTTTGGGTTGGGCTTGCGCGATTAGACCATGGCTTCTAACCCACAGAGATGTGACTAAAATCGTGTTTAGTGGCGGTATTGTTCTAGAGATGGTATTGAAACGCTAACTGGAGTGGGAACATTGTTGTGACGAATGACAGGAAAGAGGAGGCTAGCTTGATGATATTGAACTACTCGCTCACAAGGCCGTATCAAAAGTATGTTTCATGAGAAGTAAAAGAGTTTCACCCGAGTGTCTGTGCCTTTCCCTCTACAGACTCACATGGTTAATCCTTTATTAAGAATGCTATTCGATCAGGGTTGCACAACAGTTAAGCATTCAATACTTGCGGCGGAATGCGGGCTTTGGTGATCATTTGCAAAATTAACCTTGTACAAAGATATATTCGGTTAATGCTTATATGCTTGATATGGGTCTACTTATCAAACTAATGTACACAGTGATTGTTTAAAGAAACCAAATGCAGTCGATTCATCTCTACCCACGTTACTTAGTATAACGCGTTACTCTTTAACAAAGCAAAGGACGGGACAAACCTCGACAGGCTTTAAACAACGAAATCAACTTGGATTTTAGATGAAATGATTTTGGAGACAAAACTCGTGAAGAGACTCGACAAGATCGCATCGTTTCCACTTACCAAGTAAATTCGAAGCGGGTGGTTTCACACTTTCCCCCGCGGATTGAAAGCAAGTCAGATCCAGCACAACCGCAGTTCCATAATTGGATAAAATACACACGTCCTCGTAGATTGAGCACTCCTCACGATAGCCGATCACCGCGTTGCAGTTCAAGCTGTGCATGTGCTGGAGTACTTCCGTGCGTATCTCCAGCCACCACGCATCACGAAATTGAATACCAGCTATCGGAAGTGGGGTACCATAGGTGAATAGTATACCGCCAAAGTCATATAATATATATTATTACAGATGTCATTTAGACCAAAAAAACAAAAGAAATACCTGGAGTGTTTTTGTCCATCAAATTAACGGATTTGGAAGCAACGATACTGCCGAATTGACGGATCATCCCCGGGAGTACTTGAGAGATGGTTAGAAACGGGAATTCCTGCAGATGAAATAGGAAAGTTTGGTTTTTAGATGCCATTGACAACAACCAGAACTCCAGTGGGAATTTAGAATACCACTTACGAAGCAAAGACATTCTGATAAAGTGAGCAGCACAAATAACGTTTCTTAAATGTAAAGTACATTAAATTATATATTGTAGGGAATATGAAGTGTATTCGTGTCATATTACAGCTCTCGATGATGGGGGAACAGCCGTCCCTAGCGCAAGACAAGATCAGGAAGCCGTATCAAAATACCATGAGAATCCCGGTCATTGAGAAATAGCAAGAGGAGGGTTAGAGAGACACTCAGTCTTGAAACCCGATGAAGATTATCAGCTGTTGAACGACACGTAATTCGACAAGGTCGGGTTAACGAACCAAAGGTGGCAACGGTTCAAAGGGAGCGGGTTGATGCGAAGACCACTGATAGCTAAAGCCCCAAAAAATTCACAGCATACCCCCTTTATTCCGGATTGCACGGATGTGAAATCGTGCAGTACTTTGTGCCGTGCAGCTAACACCGTGCTAAATTGATTGGCCATCGGTGGTGAGCTGCATGCTGAAACGGGCTGGAGTCTCGCTACCAGTTCCTGTTCTTTTTTCTTCCTAACATCTGTCTATGCCTGGGCAACCTAACAGTATCTTAGCCCACGTGCAGTCCGTGGCTATGCGGCACTTTGCCTGGATCAGGTATGTGAACTCATATAAGCATACTCGAGAAGATAAATATAACAACGAATAAGCGGCAAATTAAACCATATCGGATCGAATAATAGCGAACTTGAAAACAATAACGACTGAGGATAATTCACCCCACAAAAACCACAGTAAACGTCTTTGAAAGTTTGTGGCAGGAGCACATGAGGACGAAATTTCTTCAAACGACGTCACGACCATGAATCACTGAATTGAAGCAGCACAATCACACAAAAGTATCCTAATATAAGGAGCTACATGATGAAATACACAGGAATCTCACTACCATTTATGTCTTCTTTCCAGACAATAACGAATACTTCGCTTTGGGATTTAAAGCGAAGCGAAGTTGCGAAGCGATTATTGTTGAATATTCGCTTCGCTATCGCCATGGCGAAGGGCAAAAATAAACTTCGCTAAAAATTCGTTATACTTCGCTTCGCTTAAAACGAAGTGCAAGTTCAAACTTCGCCGTAAACGAATATTAGCGAAGTCTTCGCTAAAAGCGAAGAGTGTTCATTTTTGTACTTTAATATTTTAACCCTTTGTCTACGGGAATTGTTTTTGATGTTGACACTTGTTGATAGACAAAGGCCAGACAAGTGCACTTCGATGGTGACTGAAGGTACCGACGTAAGCTACTTAGCAACCGACTGCTTGTTTAACTGCTATAAGCTAACATTTGAGGTGGTAACTAGAGTTACGGTCAGTAGACAAAGGGTTGTACTTTTTTGTACTTTAATATTTTAAATGTATTCGTGTAGGTGTGTGACCGGATGCGAAGGGCGTGGGTGTTTTGACCTGCTTGGGTGCTTGCCGCCTTGCCTGGGCGTTTGTTTTTTTGCGTGCGGGGTTGGAGGACTATAAATCGGATGAAAATTTAATTGTCTTATCATAGTCTCATCATGAGCCCCCCGAAGACGCACCACAAGTCGGACAAGGACAAAGACTCGGCCTCGGCCAAGAATTCCAAGAGGAGCCCGACCCTCAACGTCAAGCTGCCGTCTAAATACCGTGGACCCCAAGTCCTTCAGAAAGAGGTCTCCGCCGCCGTCAGATGATGATGATGACGACTTTCACTACACCACCTACCGGCACAAGCCTACCAGATCAGCGATCTGGAACTTCTTCAAGAAGGAGGCCCTGAAGAAAGGTGCGAAGGAAAGAGAAGTTCGAGCTCTTTGCCAAGTCGACAATTGTGGCCAGTCCATCGCCCGGCCTCAGGGAACCCCCCAAGGCATGGTCGGCCACATCATGTCGAAGCATCCGGACGTTTCTAAGCACTTTCTGAACCAGAAGGCCAAGTTGGAGACTTGGTGAAGCTGGTCAGGTCTCTGGCCACCGGGGTCAAACGTTCTTCGGTCAGGAACGATCTCATGAGGAAGAAGGCAGCTGACTTGGAAGGTGAGTGAGCGCAATATTCGCTATATAATTTGCTATGTTATTTGTTATACTTCGCTATATTTGCAAAGCTTCGCCATATTATTAGCGAAGCTTCGTTATTATTTGCTATAACTTCGAAGTTCAGAAGTCATTCCTTTACAGGTCCCTTCATCAAGATCGTTAAGAAAAGCAAGATCCGCTGGTCTTTAATGTGCATGACCATCACATCCATCGTCCGGAACAAGGCGGTCCTACTGTCACTGAAGGATGATGTCTTCAACACCCCTTCGAACTTTGCGGCCCTCATTCCAAACAAGCTGCAGTTTCAGGACCTGGAAGACATCCTCTGGCCCCTCGAGCAGATCAAGGAGGTCAGCAAACGTCTCCAGATGAGACGCCCACCCTGCAGCATGTCATTCCGGACATGGCCAAGATTGCCATGATGTCCGCCTCCAGGATCAAGCTGTTCGCCGAATTTAAGGATGCCACCAAGGCATTCATCAAGAAGTTCCAGGAGGAGATCAAGATCAGAGTTCCCGAGCTGGGCAGGAACGTGGACATCTACCAGATGGCGCACTACCTGAACCCCACTCAGAAGGCCGTGTACCTCAGGACCAGGTTTCATGGTCACCTCTTCTACGAGTGCTAGCAGAGCATCAATTTGCTCTTGGCCAACTTGGCCCCAGCCGCCTCACCATCCATTCAGATGCCGGAACCCGCTTGCCAAGATCTTGAAGGTTTTCTCCGAGAGCACCATGACCTTGATCCGGAATGGGCCTTTGGCAGCGTCGACCAGTCCCAGTTCCTTCCTATGTCAAGGAGATGAATGGCGTCTCTCCTGGAAAAGGAGGACATCGACGTGCTCAAGTACTGGAAGATGAAGGCCAAGAAGCTCCCTCTACTCGCCAAAGTCGCCCAGTAAGTTGTTTCAAAGTTAAAGGTCACTTATTTTCCGTTGGATTATAATTTATTCTCGTTATTCGCCATACTTCGCTATATTATTCGCTAAACTTCGCCATACTTCGATATTATTCACTATACTTCGATATATTATTTTCTATTCTTAGATGTAGTATTGCTATACTTTGATATAGTATTGTTATACTTCGAAATAGTAGTTTAACTTTTGCACCCCCTGAAACCTAATACAAAATACTAAACCTGTCTCATTTTCTTTTAGGATGGTCTACGCCATCCCGGCAACCTCGGCCTCATCAGAGAGGGTTTTCTCGGAAGCTGGACTCGTGACCAAGCCCACCCGAAGCCTTCTGAACAACGAGAGGGTACAGGAGCTCGTCTACATTCATGACAATTACGAGAGAGTGCTCCCCTACATGAAGAGGATGAAGCTTCGCATCCAGGAGTTCACCAATGGCGAAGGTACCAGCACTCAGAGTCAGCAACAGCTCAAAGACCAGGATGACCCTGAGGCCAACCTTGAGGATGTCGAGTTTGTCGACACCCAGGAGCTCACGGCGAGGGCCTACTCCCCTATGACTGGAGGCAGCCGGACCAGTTCCGTCACCAAGTCCAGGTCCAGAACCCCGGTCTCAGAGACCGAGTCAGAGGAGGAGCCTAATTTCCTTTGAGAGAACAAGGTTTTGTATATTTCCAATTCCAAAGCTCATGAAAAAGTCCTCCCTTGTCAAATAAAAGTTCTTTCATGGTCAAAAAACAATTTATTTCGGAATTCGTTTTATTTCAGCGGAAAATGGCGAATTTAAACGAATATTAGCGAATTATAGCAATTTATAGCAAGGTTTTTTGTCGAAAACGAAGTTTTTGGGTGACAACGAAGTTGAGCGAAGATTATTCGCTAATATTCGTTATGGCGAAGTGCGAAGCTTAGCTTCGCCATTGCGAAGTGCACTTCGGATATTCGCTTTGATACTATTCGCCATCGCGAAGGGCAGTTAGGGCACTTCGAAAATTCGCTTCGCTCCAAAAAAGTGACATTCGTTATTGTCTGCTTCTTTCTCATATCTGTCTAGGCCTGGGCAACCTGACAGTATCTTAGCCCAGGTACAGTCTATGACTGTGCGGCACTATGCCTGGATCAGGCTTGTGTTTTCATACATATATAATAGAAGCGACAAAACGTATAAGGGGATGAAAATTGTTTTACTTACAACAAAATTTGGTTATTAAATGAAACCCGTTCATTCTTTTCTACCTTATTTGTTAGCTTAATGGGTTATGTTAAGATAATGAAGCTCGTTGCTCCATCGCAGTAAAAAAATTAGACGCGATAATACAACGCACCATCACAATCAAACAGGTAAGCAACACGATACAAAACCGTTGGACCCACCCTCAAAGAAAACGAATTTTGAGTATCACATGATGCGAAATATTTGTGCGATATAGAAGGTCAAACGAACTTATGTCCATAATAGCTAAAAATAGTGACCGATCAATATAATTCACAATCAAATCGTCAAATGAGAAAAAAACTGGAAAAACTGCAACATCGATTGCGAAAAAAATTGATGACAAAACGTCAAAATTTGCATTCCACTTACACCGAGCTTGAGAGGTGGTTGGTTTGAGAGACTTCCTGTACAAATAACGAAAAGAGGAGCTACTGCGGTTTGATAAGTAGTAAAATGAGTGAATTATGTTTTATCCGAGGGCATGTTCACAAATACTTGAAATAAGTAGGGGCAGAAAATTTTTCATAGGCGTATTGATTCAGTTTACGAAGCTTTATATGAACTGGAAGGATACATATAATAAAGCCTACAAACCATTTCGATGGTTTTATGTATACTTGAAGCACATGATTTTAGTTAGGGTAGCATGAAACTGAGAGAGATTGAATTACCATCGAAACACAGAACACTTGGTGGATCATACTTCGATTGAGTATAACATTTCCATAGTGGTGTTTGCATCTGGGTTTTCCCTGAAGCCTTTCCAAAAAGGAAACAGATGTTTGGAACCAGGATTTTCAGAACCCATCGGTCTAATAAGTTGGAAGAGATTGGTCACATCATTTGCTATTATCATTTGTTACACCTTATTCAGCCACCCTTATTTCTCTGTTTAGCAGAACGCTCAGCGTAAGTCGACGTTGGCTATTGTACTTTGATTAAGCATATATTTTACGCCGCTGATGAATACTGTAACTTAAGCGTTGTGAAATCTAGTACTACAGCTGATTGTATGGTTCCACAGCCTGATATTCCGGCGCCCCGCATAACTCTCTAGAGTGGTCTACCTTTGATCGTATGTTGCACATAAAACACTTGGGAATGAGTTATATATATATATATATATATATATATATATTTATATACATAAATATCATATCGTTTTGTCATACATGATGAGAGAATTTGGTGATCGCAGATTTTTGCGCGCTCAACGATCTGGTCATCGGAGGCAACATCTTTCAACACCGAAACATCCACAAGGCCACCTGGACATCACCTGATGGTGTTACTGCCAATCAAATCGAGCACCTATCGATTTCAAGAAAATGGAGACATAGTCTCCCTGATACACGCGTAATGCGAGGTGCGGATGTTGTTTCGGACCACTACCTTCTAATGGCCAAAATTAAAATCAAGTTGAGAGCTTTCTACGAAACCGGCAGTCGGCCTAGTGTAAAGTATCACACGCAGAAACTAAGGGAAGAGCGTACAAGAGAGATTTTCTCAATCTCACTGAAAACAGATTCGAATCGCTCAACAACTTAACCCCTGAACTCCCAATAAATGAACACTGGACCGCTCTGAAAGACTGTTGGCAAGACACTTGTAAGCACGTAATTGGCAGACGGGTAAAGAGAGACAAAGAGTGGATCTCGAGTGAGACTTGGACACTGATCAACTCAAGAAGGCAGCTGAAACAACAGATCCTCCGGTGTAAGGACACCAAGCAGAAAAACCAACTGATCAAACAATACGGCTCCCTAAATAAAGACGTGAAACGAAGTGCCAGAAGTGACAAGAGGCGGTTCTATGAAATGCTGGCAACGGAGGCGGAAAATGCAGCAGAAAAGAGAGACCTGAACACCGTCTACAACATTACCAGAACCTTATCAGGAAGGAAAATACCTTACGACAAAATAATAAAGGACGGTGAAGGTAACCTTATCAGTCAGGAATCGGTGCAAAGAAAGCGATGGATGGAGCACTTCAAGGAACTCCTAAATCGACCAGCACCTACTTCAGTCACTGACATCCCACCTGCAACAAATTTGCTAGACGTAAACACCGACCCCCCCGGTCGAAATGAAATCCTTTCTGCCTTAAAATCACTAAAGAATGGCAAAGCACCAGGTCCAGATGGGATTCCACCAGAAGCTCTGAAGGCTGATTTGGACACCTCGGCTGATATGTTACTTCCTCTGCTGCAGAAAATCTGGTCAGAAAGACGGGTCCCAAATGATTGGAAGAGAGGTAATTTGGTCAAACTTCCTAAGAAAGGGGATCTGAGGCTATGCAAAAACTGGCGAGGTATCATGCTGCTCTCAGTCCCTAGTAAAGTACTTACACGCATCATCCTTATGCGTTTGCGCGACGCTATCGACCAAGTGTTACGGCCATAGCAATCAGGCTTCAGAAAACAAAAGTCTGGTATCGACCAAATTGCGACCCTCCGCATAATAATTGAACAAAGCATTGAATGGCAATCGCCTCTTTGCCTCAACTTCATAGATTTTGAGAAAGCCTTCGACAGTGTGGACCGCGAATTCATATGGAAGCTTTTGCCACACAATGGGGTCCCACCGCTGTACATGGACCTCATAAAGCAGCTGTATGAAGGTGCCTCCTGTCAGGTAATTCACAACGGAAGACGGACCGATCCATTTGGAGTTGAGACTGGCGTTCGCCAGGGATGCCTGTTGTCCCCAATGATTTTTCTGTTGGTAATAGACTGGATAATGAAACAGACAGTAAAAGGTGAGAGGAATGGTATCGATTGGAAGGAATCCGAGCATTTGGAGGATCTGGAACACGCTGATGATGTCTGCTTGATATCACGTGACCCCCAACGTCTTCAGATAAAGACCGATAGACTAACACACTTTGCTTCATATGCAGGACTACGCGTGAATACCGAAAAAACAGAAGTCCTCCGTGTGCTAACTGATGAGCACCCATCAATCACCATCAATGGTAAAGCAGTCAAAGACGTCACGCAATTCGTCTACCTCGGCAGCATTGTTTCAATAAGTGGTGGCACGGACGATGACATAGGCGCCAGAATCGGCAGAGCAAGATACGCGTTCATAGCTTTGAAACCCATTTGGGAGTCGAAGGTTCTATCAAAACGCACGAAACTCCGTATATTCAGAAGCAACGTCAAATCCGTGTTACTCTATGGATCGGAAACCTGGCGAGTGACAGCAAAGTCTTCTGGCCGCTTGCAATCATTCCACAATAATTGCCTTCGTCGAATTATTGGGGTAAAATGGCCAGAAAAGATAAGGAATCAAGACCTGTGGCAGATTGCTGCTGAGGACCCGATCGCCCAGCAGATCAGTAGAAGAAAGTGGAGATGGGAAACCTTATGATGACATCACGCGTCATGCTCTGGTATGGAACCCAATCGGGAAGAGACGGGTTGGACGCCCAAGGCTATCTTGGAAGCGCTCGATTGAAGAAGAAATCCGCAAGTGTGGGCTCAACTGGAACGACATCAAACTGGCTGCTATGGACAGACCAAACTGGAGACAAGTTGCCGATGCCCTATGTTCCTCCAGGAACTCAAGGGATTAAGTCAAGTAAGTCAATCTGACTCCCATTCGAATGCTTATTACCGGAGCACGTTAACGCGAACCAGTATGACCAGAAGCCATGTAGTTATTCAAAAAATGAGCGACAGTCGCCAAGAAAACCTCTCCATGGAGAAGTAATCGCAATACGGTCAATTCAGGTCGGAGGTGGAATCTAAACTGGTGGGCGTCAGGTTGCACATTGACACCTTTTATGGCTAAAGGACATATTGTCAATGAATAATCGAGATTATGCACAGAATTGTATGAAAGGTTGCTCTTGCTATGACAACAATAACAGAGCTTTCAGCACGTCGCAAAAGAGGATCTGTTGTTCCAACACGCACGATCATTTCTAAGGCTTGACTTGAAAGAAGAGAAACTGATAAAAATGGTGGAGAAGGGTCATAAACAGCAGTAAATTGTTGTCTGCAACAGCTAAGGCGGCCCTCTTTATCGTGTGCGAAGGCCGATTTACTACGGAGTTGGTTTTTATGGTTATAGCAATTGTTGTATGCAGACTAAAATGTAGTAAAGTCGCCCATGGTAAACGAGAAAACAATTTAGAGTTCTCGACCAAAGCTTTTGGCTAAATAGACTGACGCAAAATACAGCAGGTTGTGATGAAACCGTGTGTCCAAGAACACCAGATTTGCGAACACTAAACTGTATTATCCATGTAAGCGATGCAACCCTTCAAATCCACGAGTGATAGAGTAATAAACTTTTGCCACGCAGCAGGCGCACTACTCAGACCCATCGGAAGGACTTTGTACTGAAATAGACCATCAGGGGTTAGAAAAGCTGTCAGAGCTCTGGATTCAGGTGTTAGAGGCATATGAAAGTAGGCACTCTTGATATCCAGCTTGGAGAACACTTTGGATCCGGACAGTTTGGTAATTAATTCGTCAGCACTGGGTAACGGAAACCTTTCGACAACGATCTGCTTATTCAATGCACGCAGATCACTGCATATACGAACAGACCCATCTTTTTTTGAAACGGCCACTAGGGGATGTACCCAATCGGAACATTGTATGGATTCGATGATATCCTGATCAACCATTTCTTTTATAGCACTCGAAACAGCTTCCTTCTTGGCCAAGGGAATTGGACGTGGCTGATGAATGGCGACTGGTTGCACATCCACTTTCAGACGAATATGATGTTGGGCATTCTTGATTCTCCCAATTCCGCTTTCAAAAAGTTTGGGATATTTCGACTGTACATGTTGAACATCGATGGCTGACACATACATATTGTTTATGTTCGGGTTAACTTTCAGAGCAACCATTGCATTGCGGCCAAGTAGGGGCTTTGTTTTACTTCCAGATACGTAAACAGATACTGGACACCATGAGGAGTCATGCAAACAAATATTCACGATTATGAAACCCAGTATCTCAATCTTATCACTGGAATAACTGCCGAATTGATAGCGAGAGGGCTGAATGGGAAAGTCTGTCAAATAGTCTTCGTAAAAGTTTCGAGGAACAATCGTAACAGGAGAAGCAGAATCTAATTCCATATTCAATGAAATTTTATCATGACCAATATCGAAAAGCACGGAGCGGATGTCAGATGCTGGTAACTTGGGCTCAGTCGGTATACCCACAGTATTTCTAGGTGCAAATCGCAAGGCGTAAATTGTAGTTATGTCATCAAATTTTCCGATTCATGGGGACAAGAATCGATAAGGTTGACTCGGCGGCCACGACACACCCGGGCAAAATGTCCTTGCTTACCGCAAACTCGACATTGAGCTTTTAATGCTGGACAGGATTGAAAGTTTGCCTTATGTTGTGTACTGCCGCAACGATAGCATTTCATGGAGCTGATGTTCTTACTACTTGTAGCTTGTATGACGTTGATTTGATGTGACTCAGAACTTGTGGGATGCTGAAATAGCTTGTTTCCCTCCTTAACATCGTATTTCGTTCGAGCAATCTCACACGCGATGTCCCACGTCAATTTGTTTGCATCATGAGTCAGGATTGCTTCACGCGTGCCATTGTCAGATAATCCCATGAGGAGTTGTTGTATTAAGAACGTATCTTCAACTTTCTTTAGAGGAATATTGTTGTATTCACACGGACGAGCTGCATGCAGTAGTCTGGTTATGAATTCATCAACTGGTTCTCCGGACTCTTGGCAAACCTTCGAGAAACGAAACCGGGCAACATATTTGTTTACTCGAGGACCCCAGCATTTATCTAGCGCAGTAAATGCTTCTCTGAAGTCTTTCACTTTGGCCAACTGTAAATCATCGAATACTCGTGAGCCTTCACGACCAAGATTAGAACGTAGTAATTTCAGTAAAATCACTGGATTAGTTAAATATTCTGGTTTGGACACACAGAGTAAGTCCACAAAGTCACAGAATGAATTTTTCCAATTTTTCCAATCATCCGAAGTAGGCTTTTCAGCACCAGCGGGCCAGAATTCAGTAGGAGGCCGGAGGAAATCCATTGGAATCAGTAACGTGAAGAAAGTAGATGCAGATTCGTCAAGAACACTAATTGAAACTCGCTGTGTCCAAGAACACCAGATTTGCGAACACTAAACTGTGTATGCAGGAAGCCGGCAGCCAATCACGAGACTCTCGTGAGCGTGACCTTGGTTCTGATTGGTCCAATTGTTTCGGTATTGATTATTCATGTTTGAAGCGGCGGTCAGCCGTGGATTGTCTGAGGTTTCAATATACAGTTTAGTGTTCGCAAATCTGGTGTTCTTGGACACAGCAATTGGCGTCGCGAGTTTCAATTAGTGTTCTTGACGAATCTGCATCTACTTTCTTCACGTTACTGATTCCAATGGATTTCCTCCGGCCTCCTACTGAATTCTGCCCCGCTGGTGCTGAAAAGCCTACTTCGGATGATTGGAAAAAATTGGAAAAATTTATTCTGTGATTTTGTGGACTTATCTGTGTGTCCAAACCAGAATATTTAACTAATCCAGTGATTTTACTGAAATTACTACGTTCTAATCTTGGTCGTGAAGGCTCACGAGTATTCGATGATTTACAGTTGGCCAAAGTGAAAGACTTCAGAGAAGCATTTACTGCGCTAGATAAATGCTGGGGTCCTCGAGTAAACAAATATGTTGCCCGGTTTCGTTTCTCGAAGGTTTGCCAAGAGTCCGGAAAACCAGTTGATGAATTCATAACCAGACTACTGCATGCAGCTCGTCCGTGTGAATACAACAATATTCCTCTAAAGAAAGTTGAAGATACGTTCTTAATACAACAACTCCTCATGGGATTATCTGACAATGGCACGCGTGAAGCAATCCTGACTCATGATGTAAACAAATTGACGTGGGACATCGCGTGTGAGATTGCTCGAACGAAATACGATGTTAAGGAGGGAAACAAGCTATTTCAGCATCCCACAAGTTCTGAGTCACATCAAATCAACGTCACACAAGCTACAAGTAGTAAGAACATCAGCTCCATGAAATGCTATCGTTGCGGCAGTACAAAACATAAGGCAAACTTTCAATCCTGTCCAGCATTAAAAGCTCAATGTCGAGTTTGCGGTAAGCAAGGACATTTTGCCCGGGTGTGTCGTAGCCGCCGAGTCAACCTTATCGATTCTTGTCCCCATGAATCGGAAAACTTTGATGACATAACTACAATTTACGCCTTGCGATTTGCACCTAGAAATACTGTGGGTATACCGACTGAGCCCAAGTTACCAGCATCTGACATCCGCTCCGTGCTTTTCGATATTGGTCATGATAAAATTTCATTGAATATGGAATTAGATTCTGCTTCTCCTGTTACGATTGTTCCTCAAAACTTTTACGAAGACTATTTGACAGACTTTCCCATTCAGCCCTCTCGCTATCAATTCGGCAGTTATTCCAGTGATAAGATTGAGATACTGGGTTTCATAATCGTGAATATTTGTTTGCATGACTCCTCATGGTGTCCAGTATCTGTTTACGTATCTGGAAGTATAACAAAGCCCCTACTTGGCCGCAATGCAATGGTTGCTCTGAAAGTTAACCCGAACATAAACAATATGTATGTGTCAGCCATCGATGTTCAACATGTACAGTCGAAATATCCCAAACTTTTTGAAAGCGGAATTGAGAGAATCAAGAATGCCCAACATCATATTCGTCTGAAAGTGGATGTGCAACCAGTCGCCATTCATCAGCCACGTCCAATTCCCTTGGCCAAGAAGGAAGCTGTTTCGAGTGCTATAAAAGAAATGGTTGATCAGGATATCATCGAATCCATACAATGTTCCGATTGGGTACATCCCTTAGTGGCCGTTTCAAAAAAGATGGGTCTGTTCGTATATGCAGTGATCTGCGTGCATTGAATAAGCAGATCGTTGTCGAAAGGTTTCCGTTACCCAGTGCTGACGAATTAATTACCAAACTGTCCGGATCCAAAGTGTTCTCCAAGCTGGATATCAAGAGTGCTTACTTTCATATGCCTCTAACACCTGAATCCAGAGTTCTGACAGCTTTTCTAACCCCTGATGGTCTATTTCAGTACAAAGTCCTTCCGATGGGTCTGAGTAGTGCGCCTGCTGCGTGGCAAAAGTTTATTACTCTATCACTCGCGGATTTGAAGGGTTGCATCGCTTACATGGATGATATATGTGTCTTCGGGAAGAATGATAGCGATCATCAACAAAACTTAGATGCGGTACTGAAACGTCTGTCTGATCTGAATCTTCGAGTGAATCCCAGCAAATGTGCGTTTTCTACGACTTCAGTTAACTTTTTGAGTTTCACAATCACAGAAGCTGGAATTCGACCAAGTGTGGATAATATACGCGCTATTTTGGAATGCCCAAAGCCTCAGAGCGCTGTGGATGTCAAACATTTTCTCGGTTTGTGCACTTACTACCTCCGTCACCTTCAGAACTTCTCTACGATTTCCGAGCCCCTCCGGAAGATGACCAGGCAAGATGCCGTTTTTACGTGGGAAAACGATCAGGAAAATGCATACCAAGAAATACGTAGACTGATTGCCTCTGCACCAACAGTCGCGATATTTTATGAAACCAGTGCAACATATGTGTCGACAGATGCGTCAGATGTGGGTATCGGAGCTGTCCTGTCACAACTTCAAAATGGTAAAGAAAGAGTGATTGTCTTTGCCTCGAGATCACTGTCTAAAACGGAAAGGAACTACTCTGTTGGCGAAAAAGAAGCCTTGGCTTGTATGTGGGCATGCGAAAAATGGCATATTTACCTCTTTGGCAGGAAGTTCACGCTTCGTACTGACCACTCTGCACTCGTTACATTACTGACTAGAGGTAATCGAGGACAAAAACCACTGAGAATCAGTCGCTGGTATGCTCGATTGCTGAATTACGATTTTGATGTCACATACATTCCAGGAGTTCGAAACCAACTGGCTAACGCGCTTTCAAGATTACCTTTGACTTGTGACACTGAAACAGACGACCTCGATGACTACTGTATGATATCTGCGATAAAAGAATCCTGCGTACCCGCAATCAGTCGAGAAATGATTCAACAAAAGACGAGGGATGATCCAGTATTGAAGCGCGTGATTGATTTTATTCTGAACGGTTGGCCAGAAAAACGACAAATAACGCAAGGGCTTCTTCCTTTCTATGATGTGCGGAACGAGCTAGCATTCATTGATGGATGTCTGATGCGTGGATGCAAATTCGTTATACCGCAAGAACTTGTGTCGACGGTCATCTCCTGTGCACATGAAGGACATCTAGGAATCGTACGAACCAAGACTCGCATTCGACAATACCATTGGT
This sequence comes from Atriophallophorus winterbourni, assembly GCA_013407085.1. Classification (NCBI taxonomy): domain Eukaryota; kingdom Metazoa; phylum Platyhelminthes; class Trematoda; order Plagiorchiida; family Microphallidae; genus Atriophallophorus; species Atriophallophorus winterbourni. The sequence continues at coordinate 14,932 of JACCGJ010012226.1, forward strand.
GGCCAGCCTTCAATTCCGCTGTGGAAAATGCCATTCAGATGTGTACACCATGCCGCAACTCAGATAAGTCTGCGAAGCCAATCAAAGCTCCTATTCAACCGATCGTGTATCCTATGAGGCCATGGAGTAAAATTGCAGTAGACATCATGGGGCCATTTGCTCGGGCTCCAAGTTCGAAGAAAAACATTCTGGTTGCAACATGCTTCTATACGAAATGGCCGGAAGCTTTACTATGTGGTGATATTAACGCTTCGACTGTTATCAAATGGTTCCGTTATATTTTTGCCCGTTTCGGAATTCCCGAAGAAGTTGTCACTGGTAACGGACCTCAATTCAGAAGTTTTGAATTGGCCAAATATCTGCAAGAAAACAATATAAGACATGTCCGTACAGTACCCTATAACCCTTCAGC
>JACCGJ010012227.1:0-18197 GCA_013407085.1 Atriophallophorus winterbourni
TATCTATCTATCTATCTATCCATCTATCTATCTATCTGTCTATCTATCTCCTCATCTATCTATCTATCTATCTATCTTTCTATCTATCTATCCATCATCTATCTATCTATCTATCTATCTATCTATCTATCTATCTATTTATCTATTTATATATATGGGGACGGTAAGATCAGATTCAGCGAGCCTTGAATCAGTTGATAAGTGGTACACTAAGCAACAATCTTAACAATATCCATATGATGGTAATAATTCAATAAGAATTCGAATAATTTCTCACATGAAATAAGAAGGGGAGTTTGATCATATTTGGTGTGGCACATTCACCCATGACAGCGACATTTTACTTGTCTCGCTACATCTAATGACACCTCATTATCTCCTCTTGTTCAATGTAACCGCATTGGTCTCGTTACATTGAAAGACCTTCATTCCACATAGACTGTCTGCATTTCCCTCCACCAAATTACTCACTAGTCTGGGTTACACATCACGCTGCCTATGCACTGTGCAATTGTCTGACCTACGTAACATGTCAACGCATTCATGTAACGTCACATAGACTGTCTGCATTTCTCTCCCCCAAATTACAAGTCTGGGTTACACGTCACGCTACCTATGCACTGTGCAATTGTCTGACCTACGTAACATGTCAACGCATTCATGTAACGTCACATAGACTGTCTGCATTTCTCTCCCCCAAATTACAAGTCTGGGTTACACGTCACGCTACCTATGCACTGTGCAATTGTCTGACCTACTTAACATGTCAACGCATTCATGTAACGTCACATAGACTGTCTGCATTTCTCTCCCCCAAATTACTCACTAGTCTGGGTTACACATCACGCTGCCTATGCACTGTGCAATTGTCTGACCTACTTAACATGTCAACGCATTCATGTAACGTCACATAGACTGTCTGCATTTCCCTCCCCCAAATTACTCACTAGTCTGGGTTACACATCACGCTGCCTATGCACTGTGCAATTGTCTGACCTACGTAACATGTCAACGCATTCATGTAACGTCACATAGACTGTCTGCATTTCTCTCCCCCAAATTACAAGTCTGGGTTACACGTCACGCTACCTATGCACTGTGCAATTGTCTGACCTACTTAACATGTCAACGCATTCATGTAACGCTTTAATTATGATACAGATATGTTAACCAGTGTCAATTGGCCGTCACCGATTTAAGGCTGATAATCTGTGTGGTGAAATTATTACAATAGCTAGAAATTCGTATGTTAAAATAAAGCTAAATGTATTGTGTCGCTCAAATACCCCGAAATTACACTTCAGAGACAGTGGAGACAGTGAGATTTCGCGCAAACTCGCAATCTGATTGGACGAAAGTGCGCACCTTGTACAGGTTAGCAGACTACAGGGGGCGAATGAAACTAAACGCATGTAGTGAGAGGGGAGCGACGTGTAAATTATTGGTGTATCTCACAGAGCATGAGCGGTTAGTTAACGCGCAATGTCATTCAGAAATATTTATGAGTCACACGCTACATGATAGTTCAAAATGCTCACTAAATTCCATGCAGCTTCACTAATGGAACGTTTTCCATGATGCACAATCACCTACGAGAGCAACATTCCACTCGTCTCAACCCAACACATTTTTATCGCATTTGATTGCACTTTAAAACATGGCCATGTTCAATTTACTGGCTCAGGTTAAGAAAGCCAATAAATGGGAAATAAAATATATATTTTGAATGGCTGTAATCAGATGGTGGGTAAGGCTATGCATTTATCTCTGGAGATGGCTACACCCAAATGCAAGTTTCATATTGATCCAAATTATGTCACGGAACAAGCGGTAAAAACTCAAACGTTACATTATTCCCAGGTTCATTCGTTTCTGAGAACCAATGACAAATTCGATATCACGATGGTATATTCTTTGAAGCATATTTGAAGCTTTCATGGATTGTCTCGTTACTAAATCTATGCACACTAAAATCTGCTTGTCATTTACTATCGGGCAAAATGGATAATTTTCATACGTTTTATATGAAAAAACATTTTGAAAAATTCGCTGCATAAAGCAGACAAGTATATAATGTTCATGCACACAATTAATAGGATTCCAGTAGCATAGCTGTGACGAAATAACCACATCAGCAAATAATCGATGCCAATCTGGCATCGGTTATTATTCAAAAATTATTTTCGCAACCATTTACGCGAATGCCCAATTCCGATGCAATTTCACATTACCAATTCAGTCCAATCTTGTTCAGTAAGCTGTCCACTCAAAAATCGTTTGACTTTCAAACCATTTCGCACCCCAAACCACCGGGCGATCGATCCCCGGTCCACGCATCACCCGTTCAAATCGAGGGGATTATCGATTGAGGTGCGCACGTACCGGAGTCGTCTGATTGGTGCGCGCGATCGTGTGATTGCATCGCTCGGGCCACCGGGCACAAAGGCTGGTCGGCTATCAAGCAAGGCAATGGGGCTGACCTTCAGGCCACTATGATTGTCGTGTCTAATGATTGGCGATACAGCTGCGAGTCGTAAAGCTGGTTTGAGGAAAACCAATAAGCGAAAGGACCGCTTAATGATTGTGCTTGCAGACCAGTAACGAGACAACCGCGATATGATGGAAACATGTTTGAGACTAGTCCCCGCAAATTTAGCGATGTTTAGATACCGTAAAACCCACACTAGCGATAATGCTTTCTTCAATTTCTGTAATGCACTTGAGAGGTGTTAAGTAAACCCTAGCAATAAACCCTTTGCATACAACCACACAATAACAAGCTCAGTTTTACATGTTTATTAATGTCCTTAACAAGAGACGCGCTTACCAGACACTGGTAAGCTAACATAAAGTGATTACACATTCTTTTGGAAAGGAAGAGGTTCCGATGAGCCTCGACTGCATGGAGTTGGGTTTGCCGTGCGAAACGACATATTAAAAGCAACAGAACCGAGCAGCAGCGGGAGCGAAAGAGATATGAAAGCTCTTGACATTGACCTGCGGGAGAGATTGTTCATCCCGAATCGGACTGCTTAGTCATTCAAAAAGTTGCAAAACATGAAATTCATGAAATGTGATGTACATCCATGGTCGACATCGACCGACGGAGGCCAACAACAACATCTTTCATGAAATGGTGAAATTATAATCAGTTTAACACTTGTAAATCAAAGAAAGTCCAAGCCAGTCAATAACAGGCACCATAGAATGTCTGGTATCATTATCAAAATCTGAGACTAATGCAAGCAACAACAATGACGAGAATATCACTTATGCGTGAGTCTAACACTAAAGTATATATCAGAGATTATTCTAAGCAGACCATATTGGAAAGGCAATTGAAAAGGAAATTGAACAATAAATAACTCACCTCGATCAATTTATCGAACCGAACTTATTGTGAGCTGGTGAAGGGCAAGGCAGCTAATGCTGGATAACGGGTCGGTTAGTCAAACGATCATTACACTTCGGCTCACAAGACGCAATGCTAACGTGCAGTTAACCAATGGGAATCCGGAGAATATAACGATGACATATTTGGACGGATCCAATCAGAATTATCGACAATAACGATACCAGTTTCCGGGGCCTTTTGTCGAGTTTCAATGTTTACTTGAATGTGGGGTGCCGATTAATTCTTGGCTCCGTGCCAGAGTGCACCGAAGTGGCCTGACAACTCAATCACATTCTATCCCATCACCGAGTTTTCCCATAGCTCTTAGTCCGGGTAGCAACACTTGCCACTACTCTCCTGGTGCCATAGTGCACCGAGTTGATTGCAATATGAAAACTGATACTCGTAAACATCAACAGTTGCGCGGGCTATTGTTGTCTGGTTGCCATCCGTCTGGCTCTCTCAGTGCACTTTTGTTTATTACTTTTGATAAATTGAATATATTTAGTAAAATGTTTAGATGTCGTAAATAATGTAGTGAATTACCCTTGTTTCATTCGCGTTATAGTTCACCTTGCACACTATTCAGAATGCAATATTCAATATTTCTTAGAATTTTTATTAACATGATACTAGTCATTCATTCAGTCCTCTCCGTGCCGGGTGGCAAATGAGGCGAAGACAACTTCACGCCAGTGGTTTCGGTATGTCGCTGCTTCCGTTGCCGTCTGCACCGTGAATCCTTGTGCATGTAGTTCGCGTTCCAAAGTTCTGCGCCAAGTTTCCTTGGGCCGTCCCATTTTTCGTTTACCTTGCGGATGCCGGTGCATGGCTACCTTCGTATGCGAACTGGGATCCATCCTGCAGACATGACCGAACCACGGATCTGTTGTCATCGTTTCCGTAGCAATGTAGGTTTTACGGGATAGGGTTGCTAGCCCAAAGCCCAACCCTCCTCCTTCCTCAGACGGGCTTGGGACCGTCCTTGGCGGAGTTAAATAACATCAATACATGCTTAGAAATACTGATGTTTCATTCAAGCCGGTGTTCTCAACACAGGGTACATGTGTGTGAGCCCACGTGATTGAGCTGGTTTTTAATGCCAGCCAAATCCAACAGTTGTCTTAAAGTTAAATTTCTGTTTCCAATCTCCACACGGTTTCATGCCATACGGATTATGATTGGGTTGTCCCTGCCTGGTTAATGAAAAAGAACAAAACCGGTCGTAGGTTGTGATGGAAATGCCTGCAAATACAAGTTTTTCGGACATCAATAATATTTTGAATCCCGATTTTTTTATAAAAACAGAACAGTTGATGGAACCGTAATATGCGGATGCTAGGATATTCAGATGACAAACTTCAGTGAGAGTGAAATTTAAATCCTCAATTTGCATTATGATAGCAAGTGAACAACATCCTTGAATGCTATGCTATTTATTATCCGTAAAATAATACAAAAATGTTTCCCGCAAATTCATCACGTCATTATTCATGTAATCAATGTTTGTGTATTGAACTATTTGTCGAGTCGAGTTAATTTGCCCTTCCCAACAAACTTTCAAGCACAGTTATTTGGATGAGTTCATCGGAATTCAGTGAACATCAATGCCGATGCCTGATTGCTTATTCATACTTCAATTACCGCATAGGCATAACAGACTGCTGCATTGTACTGCTATCGTTGCCAATGGGACTCACTCAAAAGCGACATGGTCACAATTCGCAATGTTGAATATCAATTTGTCCGTTAAACGAGGAATGATGTAAAAACTGCTAGATTTTTGACAATTAAACTGTCAATGCATAAAAATCATTATATTTGTCGCTTTTCGAAGCGAAATTATAATAAGATGAAAATGCGATACGTTTTCGTGAAATGAGGTTGCTTTCGTGAATGATTTTACGGACGGGTTTGAAGTTAGCTTGTTCGTTGAGAAATATCCCGCATTCGCATTATTCCGTCACGTGTATGTTTCGCACATTGTCTCCATCGGAGCGGTACAATTTCCGAAAATTTTCGTGAATTATCTTGTAGTAATCTGCGGAGCAATAAATGATAATTAAAGACACGCATCTTGATTGCCATCGAACTTTGTATAAGTCTGTGAAAATTGGGTACGGTTTCATTCAAATTTTAATCTTTAAAGTATCAAAACAGATTATAAACTTAATCAACATCAACAAATCGCGCATGTTCTGCAAGCGTTTCATCGGGCAAAAATATGTCATTGTAGACACACTTCTGTTTTCTTCAGTACTTTCTTTACCGCTACTAATCACTAAGAAAATCCAATAGAATCATTCAAAGATATAAACATATATCCCATGGCATATGAAACTGCGAGCTACAACGGTATATCAGTGGTGTATAACACAAACGAAACATCTATTTCGTCGCATTGACGGCATATACATTACGAATTACCCATTCAGTTCTAAGAACCGGTTTGCGAGTGTCCAGCGACCAAAACGTCCGAAGTTCGTTAGCTGCAGAGCTTAGATAAAACAGGCAAATAACACCTTGATATCACTAGCTCTTGGATAACCTCATTCTCGTTAGCTCTTCCTTTCAATCGGTAACTCGATGTTAGTATCCTTGTTTATTATTTTTTTTGAAGAAGAAATGGATATATTTGAATCAGATTTCAAAATTATCAGGATAGCACAGCACTAGTGCCAAAACTACACCTCTCCTATACTGTGCCACAATATTCATTCTAACATTCGCACTCTCCTACATCCACAGGGCAAATAATCTTTTCACTAGACAAAACATCTCAACCAAGTAAAAACGACCAATCCTGAACAATTGTGGGCATGAGTGCAACTCACCTTTTGATATGCATTCCGTGATCGCTTGCTTTCGCAGAAAATCCATGCAAGGATGTTTGGCGATTCCGAGAGCGTGCATTCGCCAAATGAATTTGCTGCAGCGACAAAGTTGTGGGTGTAAAATAGATGGAAGTTATGATCTCTCGTGCAACAACGAATGATTGGTTCTTTATCCGTATTTATTCATGAATCAGACAAGCTTCACCAAACAGCAGAAATAAATGAAATAAATGATTTGCTATTATCCTCCACATGAACCCGGAAGGAATCTACTTGTTCCCGGTTCAATTGTAGCTCAGAGAAGTCGTACAGATTTTTATTTTTCTCTGATTGTGGGTACTATTTTACAGTTGGATAACATTTGGTTCGACAATGAACTTTATTGAAACGTGTTCACTTATAGCAAGTAAGGAACCGTGATCATGTGCCTACAGGTTTATACCTAAGTATCAATACACCAATGCACACGCATGCCTATGAGCCCTCAATCCACTCTAGCGTTTTTTCGAGAATAATTGATACAGTAAATGCTTATTTTGTTTACTCCAGTCTACAATAGAAGAGTTGCATGTTTAAAAAATCACTTATAAACAATTGTTTTGTTTGACTAGTCGTACTTTTCATTGGTATCCGTTGCCACCACTGGAATAAAATCAATCCGACTACTAAGATGGGGATTGTGATTTGTTGTATTCAATGTTTGAATTTGATTAGCAACGTACAAATTTAGTTAAGCGAACTCAGTTAAGACCTAATAAGGATAATGACAGAGCTGTATTATATGAACCAAATTTATACATTGATGAGGTCACTAACATCATTACTGCGATGATGCGAAATATCGATTATCACGATTCGAAGTTTAAAGGTTCGGGTGATATAATGAATTTCGCGAGGATAAACCCACGTTTATGTTCATGTGGATAATAAGCTAAGTCCCAAAGACGCTGAAATGCAGCACCTGTAACCGTTTGAAATATTTTGGCACTACTCCAATGAAAGCCAGATGCGTAATTTTCGTTTTAAAGTCAGAATGTATAAATGAGTGGTATATGAATTTTGATAAACCTGGATGGAATATCAGGTCACAGATACGCATGCCTGATCAGTGACAAAATAAAACAAGAGGCACTGGAATCTGAATGTGCTGGAAAATGTTGCACATCAAATAGCACTTCGTTTGTATTAACTACATATCCACCGTTACAAGGTATAAATTCATGACGTGCTAATAGAACACTTATCCCGTTTCTAATTCTGTTCCTTTGATTATACCAACGTTTTGCTTAAGAGTTCTTTTCTCAAAAATCTTTCTGGATGTCATTTTCCTCTGAACATCCTTTACTGGATCGCTTACTACTTTGAGGCTATGTGCAATATACTGTCGTGGATTGCAAAGTCTTCTCCTCGATCCCGATTCCTTGCGGTGTCCTACAGGGTGCAATTCTTTCTCAGTTCCTATTCTCTGTTTATATTTCTGATCTTCTTCGTTTTAATTCCACCCTTACTCTCAAATAAGCTGACAACGTTTCTGTTGATTTTGACCCTCTTGAAAAGAATTCCACTGGCCAGTGGTCATCCTCACTCGGCTTATCGCTAAATCCTCAAAAATGTAAAGAGTTAATCTGCTGTAGCTTGTTTGTTCAGCGACGTCAAACATTGCTTCAAGGAATTCCTTTGACTTCTTCTAATGGCTCTGATTACAGCAAAAGCATTGGTTGCATGTATCTTGACATTATCACATCGTCTCAAATAGACTGATCGTGTGACTGAACAGTACTTGAACGTTCGTGGCTATCCTTCACTAGTATCAACTAAATCAAGATGCCGTTCAATATGAGTAAATGTAAAATTTTACAACTATCCGGCAATCCGTGCATGCATATAATCTTGGTCAAGAAAACTTTACTTGGACGAGCGCTGAGAATGATCTCGGTATCTGGATTACTAATAATCTAAAACCAAATAGTCATTGCCAGAATGCCTTCAACAGAGCAAGCGATATTTTGGGAATGCTGAGGAGAATATTTTTGGTTGTTTTTTTTCTGTTGAAACGCTCCCCGCATTTTAAATAATTACATCCACCAAACGATAGAATATATGAGTTCAGTTTAGGAACAATGGCTGCGTAAAAACATTGAATTTCTGGATACAATTTACGAACCAGCGACGAACTTAGTTCATGGGATACAACACATTTCATAGCAAGATAGAACGGCTGGTCGGATTTTACACAAAGAAGAGTAAGGAGCGGCATGATTCTAACATATACAATACTGAGGATATAAAACCACCCTCTCCGCAATTTGATAGAAGTCAGTTCCCTTTAGTATACACAGAGTTATTCAAGTAGTCTTGTTATAAAGCTGTAGACGTCATTTCCGTGTTGTGGAATTTAATATCAACGTTCATTGACAAGCATTCTGTTGTGTTTGAATTAATATTATTGTTGAAACTCTGTGTTTACGAGTAAAATCATTTTCTTCTTCTAAGCTGTGAATGATATACTTTAGAAGGTATGAAGTGTGTTATTGGCATTGTGAGGTAAGAGCTCTCAGTTGATATAAAAAACGGCACCCTCCAGCAAGAAGCGCTAAAATGTCCAACATCAACGATCGCAGAATCTCGAAAACTTTGGAAGAATCACTTAAGAGCGATTCAAATGACAGTCTGTCTAAAAACAAAAACAGATTGCGGTAAAACGAAATATAATTCTCGATATTGTTCTCGGTCTAATCCAGTTGGTGTAAAAACGCCGCATGTTCGATGACAACTGGCCGAGTAACATATTATCGGTGCTTATGATATACGCCAGCAAGACGTAAGACTGTGTGATACTTAATTTGCAGAATCTCTAGCCAATTTGCGTTCTTTCACTTTGTGAGGTGGTTAACAGCTGGAAGACTTTTCTTCGGGTGGGAATCGCAGGTCACTTGACTGTTTGACAGGAATAACAATAATCTTGGTTAACGTTTGATTCAGTGTCTGTAACGTAATGGCCGTGAGAGCCGGGGAAGCATTCATTCATAGATTGCCTAGACTCAATCCCGCTACAAAATGAGCACACGCTCTAGGTTATTTTCTCTTTATTGGATCAATCATCTTACCACTGCAAACACGCCATGTCATTTAGATGCAACAAAACGATAACGAAAACAATAAGATCAGTTTGCAACATGCAAGCTAATTTTTTCACCCTGCAAACCACAGTTTTATTAGACTTCACTGCAAACCTTTCTATTTTCGTCACACAAAAGAATGCAGTATAAACCTAAAAGGGATATCCGATAATTTCGAATAGTATATGGCATATTGATGCCGCCGTGTTTTGTTAACAGTTTATTCGAATGACCGTCACATATACCGTTACAATTTTTCGAAGTTTGCACTTGCATTTTGATCGACCGTAACCGACGAATAGTATGTAATAGTGCAACAAGGCTATGCATTGTTTAACCTAACTGTTCGATAGAGTTTGCTCAGGCAATCCTGTTCGATCTCGCGATTACCCGGTGAGCAACAACCTAAATCCAATCACAAGGTCACATAAGGTGCAATTTCACTCCTATCACTTTGAGTGAAATTATTTTTGGTCTCATTTTATTCGGATCTGCATGGAATATGAACAAGTTACGAAATTAAAATCGTGTAATTTCAACAAATTTTTTTTATCTCACCTGAGTTGCACGAAAGCCGCCTTATTTTGCACCTCTTCGTGATTCAAACATATCCCATCTCCACCGGTTCTATAATAAAATTAATGGACCATTTTAATCTATTCAACTCGCTCAAAATAATTTCTGACGAAGCATAGGATCGAAATTGTTTAGTACTGTATAAATTAAACTGATTTGAGGTAATTCAACGTGGAACAGCCTACCGCTAGATAGTTTGTCCACATCAAACGAAATGTTATTTAAAAAATGTTACGATCGGGGGATGTGATCAACACATTACTTTGGTCATCCATAATCGCCCTAAGTGCTTGACCACGAATCACTGTGTGCTTTTGTTCCCGAACATCGTGGTTCGTTGTACGAACCCTATGCAACAGTGCCATTCAAGTGTAATCTTGTTAACCATTTATCCATTGTTTCAAGGCTCACTGAACCGAATCATACTGTCTCCACCTGATGACGGCAAACAGCCAGAAACCGTTAGTGGAGTGTAATTTCGGAGGATGTGAGCAACACCTCACTTACGAATTATTTATTTTGAATAATACTGTGTTGGCCCAGTTTAATGAAATGCCATAGTGATTCCTTCTTACACCACATACATGAATAAACAAATATAACCAATCATATTTTTTCCGGTCGAGACTTCATACCTCCATGTCACTATCGGAATTAATTTTGCTCATCCCTGTACGCAAACATTAAAGAAAGGATTGGTTTAACTTTCATACATATATCATATGGTATTGTACAATTATTTGCTTTATTTTCACCATAAATCCAGCATCTTGAATATTGAATGGTTTAAAAAGCGTAACATCAACCATACACTTGTAAACGTTTAAATTTAATTCACCATAGAATCATAATCAAATTCCGAGACAAATGCATGCAATGAGAATAACACCTATGCGTGGCACGAATACTCAATTGTATATCAGAGATTATTCAAAACACTTTATATAATATTCATTGAAATGGCATCTAATTGAACAATGAATAACTTACCTCGAAAAACTTCAGCGAACGGTACCTATCACTAGCCTGAGTTCTCCGGCAGTGTGCAGCTGAAGGGAAAGGAACCTAACGCGGAATGACGGGTCGGTTAGTCAAACGTGGGTTATAAGACGCAATGCTAACGTGCTAAATACTCTCATCTCATGGCTGTATTGTTGATAGTAAACGCTGGCCAACTATCTCTGGAGAGAGCCGCAGTTTTTCCATATTCCTATTGCCTAAATAGCTGTCTCAATGGCTGTACTTTGATGGTAACACTGGCCAACTATCTTTGTAGAAGCCGCAGTTTTCCATATTCCTATTGCCTAAATACGCTGTCTCAATGGCTGTACTGTGATGGTAAACACTGGCCAACTATCTCTGGAGATGGCCGCAGTTTCCCATATTCCTATTACTAAAGTACGCTGTCTCAATGGCTGTACTGTGATGGTAAACACTGGCCAACTATCTCTGGAGATAGCCGCAGTTTCCCATATTCCTATTACTAAAATACGCTGTCTCAATGGCTGTACTGTTATGGTAAACACTGGCCAACTATCTCTGGAGATAGCCGCAGTTTCCCATATTCCTATTACCTAAATACGCTGTCTCAATGGCTGTACTGTGATGGTAAACACTGGCCAACTATCTCTGGAGATAGCCGCAGTTTTCCATATTCCTATTGCCTAAATACGCTGTCTCAATGGCTGTACTGTGATGGTAAACACTGGCCAACTATCTCTGGAGATAGCCGCAGTTTTCCATATTCCTATTGCCTAAATACCCTGTCTCAATGGCTGTACTGTGATGGTAAACACTGGCCAACTATTTCGGAATATAGCCGCAGTTTCCCATATTCCTATTACTAAAATACGCGATCTCATGGCTGTGTACTGTGATGGGAAACATGGCCAACTTATTCTGGAGATAGCCGCAGTTCCCAGTATTCCTATTTACTAAAAGACGCTGTCTCAATGGATGTAATGTGTATGGTAAACACGGCCAACTATCTTATGGAGATAGCCGCAGTTTCCCATAGTCCTATTACTAAATACGCTGTCTCAATGATTGTATGTGCATGGTAAACACTGGCCAAACGATCTTGGAGATAGCCGCAGTTTCCCATATTCCTAGTACTAAAATACGCTGATCTCAATGGCTTGTACTGTGATGGAAACAGGCCAATATCTATGGAGATAGCCGCCGTTCCCTATTCCGATATAAAATACGCTGTCTCAATGGCTGTACCTGTTATGGTAAACATGGCCAACTATCTCTGGAGATAGCGCAGTTCCCATATTCCTATTACCTTAAAATACGCTGTCTTCAATGGCGGTACTGTATGGTAAACACTGGCCAATAGTCTCTGGAGATAGCCGCAGTTTCCCAATTCCTTATTACTAAATACGCTTGTCTCAATGGCTGTACTGTTATGGTAACACTGGCAATATCTCTGGAGAAGCCGCAGTTTCCATATTTCTATTGCCTAAATACGCGGTCTCAAGGGTGTACTGTGATGGTAAACACTGGCCCAAACTATTCCGGACGATAGCCGCAGTTTCCCATATTCTATTACTAAAATACGCTGTCTCATGGATTGTTGTTACTGTTATGGTAAACACTGGCCAACTATCTCTGAGATAGCGCAGTTTTCCATAATCCTATTGCCTAAATACGCTGTCTTAATGGCTGTACTGTGATGGTGAACACTGGCCAACTATCTCTGGAGATAGCCGCAGTTTTCCATATTCCTATTGCCTAAATACGCTGTCTCAATGGCTGTACTGTGATGGTAAACACTGGCCAACTATATCTGGAGATAGCCGCAGTTTCCCATATTCCTATTACTAAAATACGCTGTCTCAATGGCTGTACTGTGATGGTAAACACTGGCCAACTATCTCTGGAGATAGCCGCAGTTTCCCATATTCCTATTACTAAAATACGCTGTCTCAATGGCTGTACTGTGATGGTAAACCCTGGCCAACTATCTCTGGAGATAGCCGCAGTTTCCCATATTCCTATTGCCTAAATACGCTGTCTCAATGGCTGTACTGTGATGGTAAACACTGGCCAACTATCTCTGGAGATAGCCGCAGTTTTCCATATTCCTATTACTGAAATACGCTGTCTCAATGGCTGTACTGTGATGGTAAACCCTGGCCAACTATCTCTGGAGATAGCGGCAGTTTTCCATATTCCTATTGCCTAAATACGCTGTCTCAATGGCTGTACTGTGATGGTAAACACTGGCCAACTATCTCTGGAGATAGCCGCAGTTTCCCATATTCCTATTACTAAAATACGCTGTCTCAATGGCTGTACTGTGATGGTAAACACTGGCCAACTATCTCTGGAGATAGCCGCAGTTTTCCATATTCCTATTTCTGAAATACGCTGTCTCAATGGCTGTACTGTGATGGTAAACACTGGCCAACTATCTCTGGAGATCGCCGCAGTTTTCCATATTCCTATTGCTAAAATACGCTGTCTCAATGGCTGTACTCTGATAGTCAACTCTGGGCATCTATCTCTGGAGATAGCCGCATTTTTCCATATTCCTATTGGCCTACATACGCTGTCCTCAATGCTGTACTGTGAATAGTACGCTGGCCAACTATCTCTGGAGATAGCCGCAGTTTTCCATATTCCTATTGCTAAAATACGCTGTCTCAATGGCTGTACTGTGATGGTAAACACTGGCCAACTATCTCTGGAGATAGCCGCAGTTTTCCATATTCCTTTTACTGAAATACGCTGTTTCAATGGCTGTACCGTGATGGTCAACGCTGGCCAACTATCTCTGGAGATAGCCGCAGTTTTCCATATTACTATTGCCTAAATACGCTGTCTCAATGGCTGTACTGTGATGCTAAACACTGGCCAACTATCTCTGGAGATAGCCGCAGTTTTCCATATTCCTATTGCCTAAATACCCTGTCTCAATGGCTGTACTGTGATGGTAAACACTGGCCAACTATCTTTGGAGATAGCCGCAGTTTTCCATATTCCTATTGCCTAAATACGCTGCCTCAATGGCTGTACTGTGATGCTAAACACTGACCAACTATCTCTGGAGATAGCCGCAGTTTTCCGTATTCCTATTACTGAAATACGCTGTCTCAATGGCTGTACTGTGATGGTAAACATGGCCAACTATCTCTGGAGATAGCCGCAGTTTTCCATATTCCGATTGCCTAAATACGCTGTCTCAATGGCTGTACTGTGATGGTAAACACTGGCCAACTATCTTTGGAGATAGCCGCAGTTTTCCATATTCCTATTGCCTAAATACGCTGTCTCAATGGCTGTACTGTGATGGTAAACACTGGCCAACTATCTCTGGAGATAGCCGCAGTTTCCATATTCCTCTTACTAAAATACGCTGTCTCAATGGCTGTACTGTGATAGTCAACGCTGGCCAACTATCTCTGGAGATAGCCGCAGTTTTCCATATTCCTATTGCCTAAATACGCTGTCTCAATGGCTGTACTGTGATGGTAAACACTGGCCAACTATCTTTGGAGATAGCCGCAGTTTTTCATATTCCTATTGCCTAAATACGCTGCCTCAATGGCTGTACTGTGATGCTAAACACTGACCAACTATCTCTGGAGATAGCCGCAGTTTTCCGTATTTCTATTACTAAAATACGCTTTTTCAATGGCTGTACTGTGATGGTAAACACTGGCCAACTATCTCTGGAGATAGCCGCAGTTTTCCATATTCCTATTACTAAAATAAGCTGAATAAATGGCTGCAGTCAGATGGTCAACGCTTGCCAACTATCTCTGGAGATAGCCGCAGTTTCACATATTCCTATTGCCTAAATACGCTGAATAAATGGCTGTACTGTGATAGTCAACACTGGCCAACTATCTCTGGAGATAGCCGAAGTTTTCCATATTCCTATTGCTTAAATACGCTGAATAAATGGCTGCAGTCAGATGGTCAACGCTTGCCAACTATCTCTGGAGATAGCCGCAGTTTCACATATTCCTATTGCCTAAATACGCTGAATAAATGGCTGTACTGTGATAGTCAACACTGGCCAACTATCTCTGGAGATACCCGCAGTTTTCCATAATCCTATTACTAAAATACGCTGTTTCAATGGCTGTACTGTGATGGTAAACACTGGCCAACAATCTCTGGAGATAGCCGCAGTTTTCCATATTCCTATTACTAAAATACGCTGTCTCAATGGCTGTACTGTGATGGTAAACACTGGCCAACTATCTCTGGAGATAGCCGCAGTTTTCCATATTCCTATTGCTTAAATACGCTGTCTCAATGGCTGTACTGTGATGGTAAACACTGGCCAACTATCTCTGGAGATAGCCGCAGTTTTCCATATTCCTATTGCTTAAATACGCTGAATAAATGGCTGCAGTCAGATGGTCAACGCTTGCCAACTATCTCTGAAGATAGCCGCAGTTTCACATATTCCTATTGCCTAAATACGCTGAATAAATGGCTGTACTGTGATAGTCAACACTGGCCAACTATCTCTGGAGATAGCCGCAGTTTTCCATAATCCTATTACTAAAATACGCTGTTTCAATGGCTGTACTGTGATGGTAAACACTGGCCAACAATCTCTGGAGATAGCCGCAGTTTTCCATATTTCCATTGCCTAAATACGCTGAATAAATGGCTGTACTGTGATGGTAAACACTGGCCAACTATCTCTGGAGATAGCCGCAGTTTTCCATATTCCTATTGCTTAAATACGCTGAATAAATGGCTGCAGTCAGATGGTCAACGCTGGCCAACTATCTCTGGAGATAGCCGAAGTTTTCCATATTTCTATTGCCTAAGTACGCTGAATAAATGGCTGCAGTCAGATGGTCAACGCTGGCCAACTATCTCTGACGCAATAGCCATAGCGTGGTCAACACTAGATATCTATCTCTGGAGATAGCCGCAATACAACCTAACACTGAACAAAATAAGTGAGATTGATAGTTTTATGGAAGCGTTTTTATTTACATCCAGTATTATTAACAAGCCTTCCATAGATAAATATTAAACGTCACTGTTCTTTAACAAAATTAGACGGTTATTTACTTTAGATAATATATATGATTATGACATTAAAACGGGAAAATTAATGTTTGAATAGCACCATAACTGCACACAGAAATCCAGTTTACTAAAATCTAAGCAATTACATAATCTATATAATAGATGTAATAATGCAAGTATATATGAGTGATTTAATAAAATCATCATCCATGAATTGGTGACATTGTAGCGGATAAGCCAAGCGTTATGTTGATAAGAATCGTTATAAGTGTTGCTAATTAATGTAAGTGTATGAAATTATGTATAAATATATATAATTATATTTATGCAAGAGAATACACTATGTAACAACAGACTTACGAAATCCTTGTGTTGTCCACTCGGATTATTGCTAACAATGAATTTGACCAGTGATATTTCTTCAGCGGGATAATTGCTCGTCGTAGATGGGACAAGCAGTGAATTACCGAAAATGGAAGAAATATTCTAGGTCAGTAATCTGAAACAATTAATTATATCAATTATATCAATTGGGAATAATTCCTACATACTTCCAAAAAGTAAGTTTATTTTCATAAACGTTTTCCATCATGATGCCGTGTGTCGTTTTGTTTAAATCAACTGAACACACACTTGCGCTTCCTACAGCGTGAACGTCTGAAAACTTGCCTGGTTCCGAACCACTAATTAATTGTTTAATCAGTTTAACAATTGTAAATCAATGAAATTCCATGCCAATCAGTACCAGTCATCATAGAATGCTTGGTATCATAATCAAATTCCGAGACAAACGAAGACAATGAGAAGAACACCTATGCGTGGCACGAATACTCAATTGTATATCAGAGATTATTCAAAACACTTTATATAATATTCATTGAAATGGCATCTAATTGAACAATGAATAACTTACCTCGAAAAACTTCAGCGAACGGGACCTATCATTAGCCTGAGTTTTCCGGCAGTGTGCAGCTGAAGGGAAAGGATCCTTATGCGGAATGACGGGTCGGTTAGTCAAACGTGGGTTATAAGACGCAATGCTAACGTGCAGTTAACCAATGGGAATCAGGAGAACATACTGACGACATACTTGGACGGATCCAGTCACAACGATCGGCAATAATGATAACAGTCTCTGGGGGCTTCTGTCGGGTTTCACTGTAAACTCGTAGAGGGGGCGTCGATTAATTCTTGGCTCAGTGCCAGAGTGCACCGGATTTGCCTGACAACTAAATCCCATTTTATCCCATCACCGAGTTTCCCACAGCTCAATCGCGGGTAGCAACTCTTCGCACTACTCTCCTGGCGCCATACCACACCGAGTTGTTTGTACTTTGAAATTTGATACGCGTAAACAACAACCGTTGCGGGGGGTATTGTTGTCTGGTTGCCATCCGTCTGGCTCTCACAGTGCACTTTAGTTAATTAGATTTTCCAATTAAGGATCTCAAATACACTGTTTAGATGTAGTAAATAATGTAATGAAATGCCCTTGTTTCATTCGCGTTATAGAGCACGATTAGACTATGTTTTATCTTGCACGCAATTCAGAATGTAATATTAAATATTTATTAGCATTTTTATTCAGATGATCATAGTTACATCCAACTTATTCTTAAATAAAATAAATTTGCTGGAAATACGTTTCTTGAACTCCTTATCTATCTATGTATCTACCTATCTATCTATCTATCTATCTATCTATCTATCTATCTATCTATCTATCTATCTATCTATCTATCTATCTATCTATCTATCTATCTATCTATCTATCTATCTATCTATCGATTTATCTATCTAAAATTATCTGTATATCTCTCTATCTCTCTATTTATCATTCTATCTATCTGTCTATCTATCTATCCATCTATCTATCTATCTATCTATCTATCTATCTATCTATCTATCTATCTATCTATCTATCTATCTATCTATCTATCTATCTATCTATCCATCTATCTATCTTTCTACTATCTATCTATCTATCTATCTATCTATCTATCTATCTATCTATCTATCTATCTATCTATCTATCTATCTATCTATCCATCTGTCTGCCTATCTATCTATCTATCCATCATCTATCTATCTATCTATCTACTATCTCTCTATCTATCTATCTATCTATCTATCTATCTATCTATCTATCTATCTATCATCTATCTATTCTATCTATCTATCTCATCTATCTATCTATCTATCTATCTATCTATCTATCTATCTATCATCTATCTATCTATCTTCTATCTATCTATCTATCTATCTATC
>JACCGJ010012228.1:0-11103 GCA_013407085.1 Atriophallophorus winterbourni
CCTGTGAACAATCATCCAGCGACCCAGCTGCGCATCAACCACAGGACTTGTCTACGACATTCATTGTACCGCGTGCCTCATCCCATAAACCTTTTTATTCCACCTTTCGGAGTTCTCGCTTGGTGTGTGCTATCGCTGTGCTTGGGGTAAACTGCAACGTTACCTCAATCGCTACAACGCGCTTTCTATTTCGCTCAGATAAATTCTATTTAATGGTTTAATGTAATTTGTACTCACTATTCAAGTATTTTCTATATTTTGTTTGCCAACATGTGCCTAAAAAATTCTTGTTGCAGAAAATTATCGAATAGTATCGAAAGAATCTGGGCTTGGAAGCCGTATTACCAGAAGGATATAGTGCAGCTAGAAAAGGTACAGAAGCTGGCCACTCGCATGATCGAGGGGTTAGCACACACCAATTATGAAAATCGTCTATTAGCACTAGGACTTTTCTCACTTAGGAGGAGGCAACTTAGGGGGGATCTTATAGAGACCTCTAAGGTTGTCAAAGGACTAAGTTGTTTAGAATTCGATGACTTCTTCCGGTTCTCTCATTTGGTTGGTACACGAGGGCACAGTTTTAAGCTGAGTAAACAGCACACCAAGCTCGAATCCAGAACGCACTTCTTTAGCATCCGTATAGTGAACGCGTGGAACTCACTTCCCGCAGAACTAATCTTGGCAACTTCAGTATTTGCGTTCAAACATGGGCTGGACGAACGGTGGCAGGAGATCTTCCCGGAGCATTACCCTTAAGACTAAATCCCTCATTTTTATGATAAAAAAACACAAAAATATTCGAAAAATGTTTTTTGAAACACAAAAAAGAGTTTCTTTTTTCATTTTTTCGCATTTGTGTAAATAAACTGCTGGCCATCGTCTTTTCATTCGATTGGACATGCAACATGCATAACTCTCTCACCTTTCGGTGATGAGACATCTCCCATCTTCCATTCACAGTTACACACGCCTGTGTGACTTACGAATCAATCCTGGTAGTGGTGGGTGTTTTCAAGCACACCTCCGAAAGATTCTGGGCACTCGTTTCGTACTTGGTCGACTATCCGCCCTGTGATACTGAAAATACTGATACGATTAAGATGCGGCTTACAAGCTGACCCCTCTGTCGTCTATCAAGAAGAAGAAGAGAAGACTGGTCGACATCGCCCTGTGATACTGGATAACTGTGAGTACTGCAAGTGACTGCCCACAACAGGGGACCCGAAGTCAAGTGGATTAATCCCGAGCATTATTAATATATGTTACTCACTGTTGGCTCCAATCGATATGTAGTGAGTGCCAGTGGGCAGCTAAAATAAACATTTTCCTAGAAGTCGAAAAATGCTAGTCCTCAGCAATCCAGCAAAACTTTTTCTGTTAGTATGAATAGATCCTTTGCTCAATAGTCTTCTTCTTGATAGACGACAGAGGGTCACGCCATTATACGCCGCATCTCTTTATAGCAGCAACATAGTCCAGGAGAACCTCAGTTGAAGAAATCCTCTCCAGTGTTGTACAGCTTCCCCGTGATTACAGGCAGTACCTTATCCATTAGTTGCTTGAATTGGTTTTCAGATCTTGCTGAAATAACCTCTTCCGGAAGCGCATTCCAAAAGTTAACAATTCTCGTTGAGAGCGTGAATCCATGTGTTAGTCGTAGTGTCCTTCGCTTTTGAAGCTTCAGAGCTTGGCCACGTGTTCTTGAGTCCGCCACGAGAGGGAAAAAACTCGCGCACCTCGTCACCATAAGCTACCAGTAATATGCGACGAGTTAGCAGCGGTGTATTGTGTGAAAAAACGCTGCAAGCTTAATTGAATAACCACAGGATAGTTAGCACATTGGGTCTGAATAAGTTTCAGCAGTTCAGCAAAGCGGTCGAAGAGAAACGTGCTCCCTATTGGTTGGGGCGGGAAAGCATACACGGTAGAGAGCCGTATAGGTAGTGCTTGAAAATACCACTGCTAGCCCAGCGGTACAAACGGTAAAATCTGATGAAATTACGGTAAGCAAGGGGCAAGGCACATACGGGTCCTAAATCGGTAACCAGTATAAAACTTGACTCAGTTGAATTTACTTGCTACTGTCGTTTAGAACCTTGAGAAGTTATCCAAGGATATTGAGCAGCTTAAATCAGTTCGTCAGGGAATGATGCGGGATATATCTCGTGACATACTGGTGCTTAATCAGGAAGAACACTGTGTACGCAAATCCAAAACGCGTAAGTCACTCGACCGCAGGTGTATAAGAAGTCTGTTCCGTAATGTTGGAATGCGCCCAAATACGCCACTAAAGCGTGTTCATCGTGTTCGCGCGTGGAAGGGCGATAGAAGAAATTCAAGTGACCCTACAAGACCAATTTTAGTTAAATTCCTTTTGCAGTCTGATCGTGATCAGTTCTTTGCAATTTACATTGGCTTGGATGAATCCAACAAAGGGAAACGTTTTTGTGCCTGACGAGATGAGGGGATCCATAAGATTTAAGGAATCACTTGTGATGTAACTTATAACAGAATGCGCCGTTCCTTAGAAAAGGATAGTTCTTTATCGACTACAGGAATCAAGGAAACTTTGGTCATCGTATTGACACTGATATTCCACAGATCGTGATTAGTGACCTTTAAGATACAGAGGAACTTCAAGTAGCGCTAGGCGACTCAACCCTCTTAAACAACACGCCAAAAACATACCGACTCCTCGGGTTTTAAACCCAAGGATCAATAAGGACTAAGTAAGAATATATCGCGAGACACCGTCGCCAATGCTGTACGGAAATTCATGTAGTATCCTGAATAGGTGGTCTGAACTCTCCGTCCTAGCGCATTTAATAGCACTGACCGAAACCCGGCTATCTGCAGCTGATCATATTCGTGACGCAATTTGTAGCAATTATGCTGTGGTCAGATGTGCATTCAACGCTGGCGGTGTTACTATCTTTCTCAGGCTAGGTTTTTGCACTTCAGAATTGAGCGTTAGGCTTAGCACACACAACGTCCAACTTAGCTCATGTTTCATTCAATCTTACAAGCTATCTATAGTAATAGCATGCGCTTATATGAGCCCTCAAACAGAATCGTATGACAATCTCAGCCGCTACAAACTTTCAAGCTTGGAAAGAAGGTTTTACCACTCCTATTTTTGGGAGCATCGTCCGGTCGAACCCGCAAACTATCGCTCGAAAGTCGTTCAATCGCTTTCTACCGCGCGTGAGTTGTTGTCGCTGTGTTGAGTTGCTAAACACCGTTGACATTTGGAAGATCTTCTTTTCCAGCTTCCAGCTATCCGTGTTTTCTTTGTGCGAGTTCTGTGTTCAAACACCACCGTTTGTTTTAGCAACCTTTTCCAACTGTGAATTTGAGATCTTCCCATCTGGTGGTGCCAGTCCCACCCGTCTGTAGTGGCCAGTCCTGTCACGTACACATGCTGCGGATAGCCCACTGATGCCAATCACTGAATAACAAGCAACTAACCGTGCCAAGTTTATGTGACACCGGTAGTGTGCTGCATTCGATACATCATCATCAGCATCACAGACAGCATTACACCGGTATCGCGTACCGAATGCTTAACTGCCATACAACCATGAAAAAGTAAAATCCTAAAAGATTGGGAAGGGTGGGACTTAAATTGCTACGGCTTCTATAGAAGAGTAAGCACAAACAAACTGGGAAGAGGTGCCTACACCTCGAATGGAACATGCATTTCAAACAAGTTTCGTGAACGAGTAGAGCAACATCAGCACGGCAGCTTCCTTGCGGCTTTCACTGTCATGCATCATAACAAGCTTTTCTCGTCACTCCGCTTGACAACATACAAGGTTATGCAAACACTCCAAGAAGATGCTTAGTGCAAGACCGCCATTGAACACGGTTTCGGGACATATCCTGAAGCGTAACTAACCATTGCGATATATGATCGCGGGGACACCAGCCTGGAAGACGCGCTGCGCCTACTTTGGAAAGGTTACTAGTAAGAATTTTTAGCTGCCTATGCCATGTGACGGTTTGGCCACCCCGAGATTTACGCCAATCAGGATGTGGCGTCGCAAAAAGAATCTGTTCCGGCATCCGTAAAACGTGACCCAACCAGCGTAACCTATGCAGGTTGATCTGCTTCTCTATATCGACATTACTACCAAACAACTTATTTCGGAGAGCATCGGTGCGCATACGATTGTAACAGCTAACTCCTAGAATGCTGCGGAGACACCGGTTGTCAAATACTTGGAGACGCTGAATGTGTTCTTTACGTAAGGTCCAGGTTTCGCACCCATACAGTAACACAGCCCGAACTGTCGCTTTATAGACTCTACCCTTGAGTAGCAGAGACAGTCCTTTCTGACGCCAGAGGTGACCTAGGTTGCGGAATGCCACGGTCGCTTTAGAAATGCGTGCCGAGACCTCGTTATCTAACGATGCAGAATTATTGATACAACTACCGAGATACGTAAAACGATCCACAATTTCAAGCGCCTGATTGTCAAGTAATAAAGCCTTGTTCGATAAGTCGATGTCCTGCAGAAGAACACTGCACTTAGAGGGCGCAAAACGCATTCCAAATGCGGGCACAATACTAGATAGCTTGTTCAGTATCGCCTGTGCATCTGTGTATGAGTCGAAGAGCAGAACTATGTCATCAGCATAATCCAAGTCGAGAAGCTTGACGCCTGGCATTATGTGAACTCCGAAGGCTGGAGCACCGTCGCTGCATAATTCCATGATAGCATCAATTACGAAATTGAACAAAAACGGAGAAATCGGACATCCTTGTCGGACGCCACTTGTAGTGTTGAATTTGGGAGAAAGTTCGTTGTAAACCTTAACGCATCCGGATGTATGAGCATAAAGTGCGCGTAGTATGTTGACATACTTATGCGGAACGCCTTTGCACAGCAAGGTCTTAAACAGGACATTTCGATCGACTGAATCAAATGCTCCTTTGAAGTCTAAAAAGATGGCTATTGTCGGCTGTCGATAGGTGTGCCGCAGTTCTAATATCCGTCGAAGAGTAAAAATGTGGTCGACACAGCCTCTGCCAGGCCGGAAGCCAGCTTGCTGCTCACGGATCTGTGATTCCCTATGCGATGTTAATCTTCGAAGACATATGGACGCTAATAATCTCGTAATGATGGGAGTGAGACTTATCCCACGGTGATTAGAGCATGAGCTTCGCACACCTTTTTTAAATATAGGTATGATAACTGATTCGCCCCAACTCGGAGGGACGGATTCTGACATCCACACTTCACGGAGGAGATCTCCTAATGTGCTGATTAGGACTTGGCCACCTTCTTTGAACAAAACAGGCGGTATGTCATCGGGGCCAGCAGCTTTGAATCGTTTCATGGATTCGATACATGCTTTAATTTCTAAATCATTAGGGGGATCTACGCTAACAGGCCAAGGATCACACTGCCTCAAGTGAGGGAATGATTCTGTTGCAGGCGACCAGCTGAATTGTTCTTCAAAATGTTCGGCCCAGCGTGACAGGCGGCGATTCTTATTAGTGATAAGAGTACCGTCTAATTCCGCTATAGTCTCACTCACTCCTTGTTTCGTAGGCCCAGTCGATCGAATAAGTTGGAAGAGTTTTCGCACGTTACCCGCATTATTTGCTATTTCCATTTCTTCGACCTTATTTAGCCACCACCTTTCTCTGTCTAGTCTTAGGCTCCGTTTAAGTTCATTCCTCACGCGTCTACGCTCTGTGTTGTGTCCAGGACCATGAGGTATTTCGCGTCGCTGGTGAAGAATTTCTATAGAGCGCTGTGAAATCCAGTGGGACTTTTGGGTTGGTTGTGCAGTCTCACAGGCTGTTATTGCGGCGGCTCGCATAATCCCTGCTATTTTGTTCCACCTTTCATCGGTAGTTGCATACTGGGCAACTGGGAGTGAGTTACTCAAGGTGGTCCTATAAATGTCTTGAACTGCAGGCAGAAAGAATTTTTCGACCACAATGCGTTTCCCATTCGAAGGCTTCGTACCGGAGAACTTTAACGAGAACCTACATCGCACAAGAGCATGATCTGAATCTACGCAGGTATTCCAAAAAGAGCGGCAGTCCTCAATGCAACCTCTCCAGCGAGCACTTATGGCGATATGGTCGATTTGGGCCGAAGGTTGGCTTCCATCCGGCGAGCGCCATGTGGCACATTGACATCTTTTATGGCGAAAGGAGGTGCTGCTAATGAATAATCGAGATTGTGCACAGAATTGTATAAACCGTTCGCCATTATCTGTGCGTTGGCTTTCAAGACCAAACATGCCACCTAATTGTGATTCAGATGTATCTAAGCGGCCTAGTCTGGCATTCATATCTCCTGCTAAGACAACGATATCGGAGCTTTTCGCACGTCGCAAAAGAGCATGAAGATCGTCGTAGAAGGCGTTCTTCTCGTCGTCGGAATTGGTGTTAGTTGGAGCGTAAGTTGCTACAATAAACAAGCATCTCTGATTAGAAGATTTTGAGTTTGGTCTAATATTAGTGGCTAGTCTAACTGCGCACATCCTGCTATTACAAGGAATCCAATCGATTAGACAGGATTCGGCACGCGAATTCAGCACTATACCAACACCCGCCTGTCCTGAAAGGGCAGCTACAGAATCACCAGAGCAGCGCAAAAAGTAACGAGTTGAAAGGTTTGGGGCAGTAAGTTCGGTAATTATAGACGGATCATATAAGCGCGTTTCCGATACACAGCAAACATCAATAGATAGACTATCTAAGGTAAGAGCCAGTGCAGCTTGCTGGCCTATTTGTCTCAAGGTCCTGACATTCATGGCTCCGATGTGAGCAGAGGTCCGTGGTTTAAGAAAGTGATCTGCAGATTCGCGAACAGAAAATGTTCCAACATGTTCAGCGCGGTCTTTTCTATAGCTGGGATTGACAGACGGAGAATTGTTAAGAATGGATGGGGGAGGGGAAGGGTCAGAAACAGTTTGAAGAGTAGGGCCAGCAGTAGCTTGTTTTCGCTTACCCGCCCTGCTGTATGCAGCAGGTAAGGCGACCCTGTTTATCGTGCGCGACGGCCGATGCACTATGGAGTTGGTTTTCGTAGTAATAGTCATGGTCATGGTTGTATGCGGGCTGGGATACTGCCAGGTCGCCCATGCCTAGACAGGAGAACAATTAGGGTTCTCGACCAAAGCCTTTGGCTAAAAAGCCTGACCCACAAGGCAGCGGGTTAGGTTGAGACCGTGTTCGTCTGACCTCTATCCATTGACCTTCCTGGTATGAGTGACTCTGAAGGTGCTCGGAGAGCACCACCCAGCATAGCTCAATGGGTCATAGAGGTACACAAACCATCGCACCACGTTAAGGTCCAGTCTCAGCGCCGATTGGGGCAAACAATATTCCAAAACTGGTATCACGGTTATCGAATAAAGAATGCAAAAACACACGGTGGAGTAATCGATGAGAAGAAGACCGGACTAATAGCCGACCATGTGCGGTTCAGCAGCAGCTTTTCTGTCGTATTCTTCTTGGATTTAAGCGAATGTGAAGTCAGTTGTACCAAGGTCACGTTCAGTATCAACCCACTTCAGTTAATCATCCCCGAGGAAGTACGCACCTTCAAGCGTGCTTGGCCTTAAAAGCATTACAGCGCATTTCTGTCGGTTCACAGGAAGCTGCCATTTTACCGTCCAATCAAGCAATTTGTTTAAATCGTTCTGGAAAACTGTATTCTCAGCAGAAGAGCTTACTCTACCCCAAACTTTCAGATCATCCGCGAAAAGTAGACAATTCATATTTAATGAGTCGGTGAGGTCATTAACATATACTTAAAAAAGTAACGGGCCGAGTACACATCCTTGCGGAACCCCAGAAGTTGGACGTGTAATCTCCGATTTGACTCCGTTAACCTCGACCTGTGTATAACGGTCAACAAGGAAGTCTTCAATACAAGTTAGAGCAGGTCCCTTTACACCACGAGCACGGAGCTTGAGCAATACACGTTGAAATGGAACACGGTCAAAAGCCTTACTGAAGTCAATGAAGGCAGCCCAGCTGAGTGACATGTATGGTGGATCATAATAGTTCGATGAATAAATTCCAAGGTTCAATGCCTCAACGGCCTAGATTTCCGTTCAGCGTGCACCGTATTTAAATTTTTTGGTATTTCGAGTGTCACCCCTCAGCAGCAGGAAACAATTAAATAAGATCGGATGTCTGAAATGATTTTGAACGTTTCCATGATCACTGTACACATGAGCAGCCGAAGTCTTTTCTGTAATCGATGCGTGAGGTCTGTAAAACGAGTTTACGGTTGTGCTTGTGTAGGTACGAACTTTCTCTGTTCGAGATCAAACGTACTCATCAAAGATGATTTCGCAGAATTTGGTAAACATGATAAGATGCCTGTATCCATCGGTATTTAATTGAGAACAAGTTAAGTTTTTATTCTATGAGGCTCGGAGACATGAAAATGTCCGCTGACGAGCTTGACTGCTGGATGCTGCGGTACTTCAAAACCCCTTCGTTATTTAGAAAGCTACGTTTCCAAACCGACAGCATGCCACATGTTTCCGAATGTATGCCCCAAAATTCAGAAAAAAGCCTGCTAAATCTTATTACAAGTTCGCCGTATCAGACTCAGTTTGCTGCTATCGGAATATTTTCTCGCTCTCTTTAAGAATGGCCTGGGTAGCCTGACAGTATATCAGCCCACATGCAGTTTCTGACTGTGCGGTAATTTGCCTGGATCAGGCTTGTGCTTTCATACCATACCTCTTTAAGAGAATAGGTAATTGCTTCAATTTTTAAAGGAGCAGTGTGATTCCTTTGACAAACATTGAGGTATCAGTCTTATTTAATTAGCTCTTAAACTAATGGATCGTATCTTGCTTCACTGGTTCAGATTCAGACATTAATTACGTTGACAGTATGGTCACGTTCACTGCTGTTTCATAAATAGTTCTTTGAGGGCTGAATGACAATCAGAATCTTTATATTGTTTATTTAAATTTTTGGAAACTTCCAGCAAATTGTCTTTCAGTGATTTACTATCATAATATGCCACGTGATCTGCGATCGGTGCAAGATGACGCAAGCAGACAGCTTCTTCTCAGCCATCTGAAAAGTATAAATGAGCATATTCCAGATTGCTTTCAACTATATAAGGTCGTGTGGAAACGGAAAAAAGCGGAATACTTACATATCACATTCAGAATTTAACCGTTGCGAGTTGATGAAGAAATCCGTCCCTTAAAATCAAATAACTGCTATCCGGTTTATGGAAGTTAGGCTTAAGCTTGAGACAGATGGGGCACTGCTGGATACGCAACTTCATTTTTTCAAGATAATAAGGCAAATTTGTAGACTGAACAATTTAGGAAAAACTAACGCCTGGATGACACTTTCTTGTGTAGGGGTTTCAAATCATTTAACGAATTATTTGATTAACGATAAGCTATCGAAAGAGCGTGTTTGTAGCTTGATTCTGACTTTCTGGTGGATGGGAAAGCACAATCCTGGCAAGCCAGGCAAAGTGCCGCACAGAGACCGCACGTGGGCTGAGATACTGTCAGGTTGCCCAGGCCTAGACAGTCATGACAAAAGAAATAGATAGTGGTGGATAGGTAACATCGTCGTAAAATTTAAACAGCTTTTTACGCCAGTGTTAAAGTTTCGCTTTTTTAGTTTTCTTCCGAGCATCGAATCATACATGAACGCCACAGATAGCTGATCAGTTATCAATTTAGAATGAGTTCCTATAAGAAAATACCGCTACTTTCTAGTTGGTTCTATTAAAGCATATTAGTCCTTTTATACTTACATTTTACTTTTGTGCGACTATCTCCTTCTGGAGGATGAGTCGGCGTTTTTGAAGTCTTTGGAATTTGGTACCAAGCGGCGCCCCCAGCACCACTCAGCGTTTGTTCGAGTCAGCTTCTCTAGCCTTTGCACAAACAAGTGTGACCTGCAAGGCAGCAGGGAGTTGCTAGAAATAGGTGGTGTGCACCAACTAACCGTCTACGAGAATCTGCTTCAGATTTTTCCTCATGGTTTTCGCCCGAAGCCCCTCCCGCGATCGGGTATCCCGCAAGGCAGCGGAGGTTTAAAATCAGCATTTTCCTTCCCCTAGATGAAATGCCCTCCCATGCTAACGAGGTTCATCTGCCCTAAGCAAACTGGTTTTCAGGCGCCAGTCACTCGCCCTCGCCACTTCTTCTGTTGGTAGAAGCAGTTCCTCAGGGCTCGGGGAACCACTCGTGCAGGCCAAAATCTGGATTTGGTTGTCACACATGCAGTCTCTGACTGTGCGGCATTTTGCCTGAATCAGGCTTGTGCTTTCATACGTACGTACATATGCTCACTTGTCGCGCATAAGAGACGTTGATGGTTTAATTATACCTTCAGTGTCTAATATGATCACTCCAGACTGAATAAATAATCCATCGACGTGACTATTCATTGGTGATTTTACGCGTATTGGTCAGCATGCATGTGATAACTGCGCAAACAACGTGTTCGTAGACAGACTAGCTGTCGTGAGACCACAAAATAGTACGGCTATCGCCCAGGTATGGTACGGTATGAATGCACAAGCCTGATTAAAACAAAATACCGCACAGTCACAGACTGCACGTGGGCTAAAATACTGTCACGTTGCCCAGGCCTAGACAGATGTGGAAAAGGAAATAGAATTAGAAATGGTATTGAGACTCCAGCATGCAGCTCACTACCGGTGGCCAATCAATTTAGCACAGTGTTAGCCGCACAGCACAGAAGTACTGCACGATTGCACATCCGCACACTATCGCCCAGGTGATTAGACTGCAGACTCGAAACGGTGGATTTGTAAGATGAGCACTGGAAAACGAGTTTATATACACAGATGGAGTAAGAAAATGAATGACAGTCTTTTGTTTATCTGGCTAATGAAAGTCTGTGACTTCAAGGAAGTTTATGAATATACAGAACCAATGCTTCGAGCAATCCGCAGTATCAGAGGTATTTTGAGCAGTTTCAAAATGTTGAAGATGAAGCAACCGATCCATTTTTTGATGGTCAAATTGTTTTGGATATAGTGCCGAGAGATCCATGAGGTCTGATTCATGATTATGCTGATGTTATAAATTGAGTTGTTGATTATCGATACCGTA
>JACCGJ010012229.1:0-19021 GCA_013407085.1 Atriophallophorus winterbourni
GCCTGGGCAACCTGACAGAATCTCAGCCCACGTGCAGTCTGACTGTGCGGCACTTTGCCTGGATCTGGCTTGTGCTTTCATGCCGTACCAAACCATATAGCAGCCTCATTGCACGCCCTTTTGCATAATATGATGAACAGAAGTGGCACGCTGTTCAGGTCGGGTTCTCAGCTTCAGGCGATAGTATTTCGCGGTTGCACTACTATTGCTGTGCGACGTTGTCTAAACCCGGGTGATATTGTAGTGGGTGAGGAGAGAGTCGGGAAATGACAGCTGGCGAATATCTGGCCACTTATCGCAACATTCGGGTCATCGGTCCAACATTAACCCGTGACCCCATGTGTTTGGCGCGCGCACACACACAACGATTGCGTCTCTCTTCATCCCTGAGTTCAACATGTCCAACGCTAATCGCGTTCACCGCCAAATCCCATAACACGAGAGATAGCCGATTGGTCAAAGGCGTTTATTAAACACAAGACAAATAACGCCTATCTTATGAGCCAGTCAAACAACCACAACACCGATCCTGAAACATGTCTGTCTCGATTGTCACTTTGATCTGATTTGTCAATCGATTCCGTGCCAACCGGTACACTTCAAACCCTTGTAACGCAGGGCTCGTTTGACCGACATTGACAAATTGCTTATCGTTCGATAGCGCCTGACGTTGTCCATCTTCTCATACTTCCGAAGATGTTGTCGCTCAAAGCGTTCGAATGTAATCCTTTCGAAACTCGAATTTTTCCGGGTTCGCAATTGTGATAGTCGAACTTCACGGCGCTTCCTGCTCCCGTGTTGTGCTGCAGGGTGGAGTTCTGCATATCATGCAAAAGCTCGTGATTTGCACTCATTGCTGATGCACATTGGACCTCAACTGGATGACAGCGCAGGTGCAGTGGTTTTGCGGACCTGCTGTGCTTGTGTTTTCGTACGCGCACGTTTTACTTAGGCAGCTCAACTCTTTGCTTACGTTTCTGCAGATTCCATAGCTATTTAAAGTCCGACTTCCCATCAATTTAGGGATTCTATGTTTTGCTTGTATGACCGTTTGGCATTCGTTACATGCTACTCGTATAATGTTTCCCTAATAATGAAGTTAATGATGATATTGAATGCACACAGGTACATCTGCGTCTTGTTATTGCGTATAACAGTAGTTTTTTGAACTTGTGACTTGTATTGCTTCAAGAGCTATTTAATATTCATCTCCCATTTTTCTTCAATCTCAATCTAATTGAAAATGTTTGGGCCGATCGATGAATCATTGCCATGAAAATGAAATTTGAGCGCAATAAACTGCTCAACCTAAATGTTTTTGTTACATTTACAGGTGCCTATTTCCTGTATTCGGCGGTCACATTGTTGGCCATAATTTTTGTCTACAAATGCGTACCAGAGACTGGAGACAGACCACTGGAACACGCCTATCAAGCTTCGCCCGAAACCACCATCGATGTGATCAATTAGAATTGTCTTCGTTTCTCTCGTCTTTTTTTATTTTTCCGATTTATATACCTCTGCTTTTTACTTTCTTCTGAGCGTGATTTTTTATATGGAATATTTTCAAATTTGGTTGAAATGATTGTGATAAGATTTGTACAAATCGAGTTGATGTATTGTGCGCAATTTTCATGAACTTTTGATGGGTTGGGGGTAAAATCGACACCACGGTGATCAATCGGTGTATGGTACCAAAGATCATCTTTCAACCTTTAGCCATTTATGCAAGCACAAGCGTCATAAGACTGAAAACTTTGAACGGACGCTGGGGCTCACAGTATCAATGCGTAGTAACTGTGTGCTTGATGAATGTATCATGACATTTTGTTTCTTTTACATGTATAAAGTTGGGAAATAAGATATTTGGACGATTGGTGGAAAGCGTTCGACTAGTGTAGAATGAAACTTTGTGGAATATCAATAACTCAATGCATTCTTCTTATAGGACAAGGCAAACGGCATGTTTTCAGCATTGCGCCATTTTGCTGCCTATTTGAAATCTTCGAAATTTTAGCGTGAGATTAATATTGATCATAAAAATTAGTACATGAATATATTCACCAAAATATAATCAAGTTAATGCGATGAATGTGATCTTCATTGTTCGAAGAGTCTTGGCGAAGATACTTTACTAATTGAGACTCCAGTGAACATGGGAGACTGATACGCTTTTCCCATCTGAATTTCGTAGATGTTTTTTATCCATATATAATATGCGTATATAATAGCTTTGCTTTGTAGTGGCCGCAAACATGTTAATCGGGCCCGGTTTTAAAATGGCGTCACAATATATCAAACAATAATATCTCTGCTATGTAGCCATCAATTAACAATTAAAGAAAGCTTCTTCGTTAGCAGATAGTACAGTAGGTAAATAGTTCCAGAATGGTACAGTGTGGACAAAGAATACCTATTTACAGCGATTCTGTCTGCTGTGTCTATCGATTCTTGAATAGTGACCGCGCGGTCGTGTGAAACGTAAAAAGGACAATAATTGGCCGCATGGCTGCTTTTTTGGGTCAGTGCTGTCCAATCTTTAATAAATACTCGTCATTATTTTTTATATTAGACAGCTCTAGAAATTCTAAAGCGCACTTCGTATGAATGACTAGAAAGTCCATGGACGAGCTCTGTCGCTCTGCTCTGGATTTTACAATAGATTAACATATATATATATATATATATATATATGCAATTGTAAGGTGTAGTGTATGCATGTCGTTTAGCATTTTCTAAATGTAATGATTTAAACATTTGGCTGGTAAATTGAAGGTTGGTAAATTATCAGTCACGATTTCTTTAGGGAAGCAAAGCCGGTAGAAGTCATGTTTCAACCCCTTGATGACTAAATGTTTGATAACATATCCACAAATATGGACCTCGGGCCATTTGCTGTAATAACATGGGCAACACGAAGAAAACTTTGTAGATGGGGCCGTCGCAAACAGACCCATTATGTCGATCGACAATTTCGGCCACGGCGCGTAGAATAAGCAACTGGTTGAATTGACGCTTCAACTGCTTTGAGCCAAATCAGATTTTGCACTCTTGGAACACTGACAACATTTTCTAAGAAAGGCTCCTGAAATGAATTGTAGTAATTTTGCGAAACAGCTGTGATTGCTATTAGTTCTACCGATGGCGATACTGTGTGATATATCATTGTGTTTCTGCTTGACAGTGCTTTCGAATTCAGCTTTGTAACATTTACGGCAGTTTTAATGTAACCAGAATCTTCGATACCCAGATCGAGTTGAACGTATCCCAGTAAGTGAACTGGTGAAAGTTATAGCATGGATGGAGTATCTATACGTTTTAAAATGCAGTTCGTAAATGTTATGGAATAATTATTATGTGGAGGCAGATTGAAGTTCCATATAGACACATTTGTCCGTGTCGTGTGAGTGTAATCGTACTTTCCGTATATCAGGAGAAGGTAAGTCAGGCTCATGTGTAGCGACCGTAGGAAACTCTGTGCGTAATCCTTCAATTGTACAGAGTAATCCGTCATCTTACGTGCTTTTCATATCGTTTTCGTTTGGTTAGGGATTATGATCGATACACGATGGCAAAATGATAAAGTTAAGCACAGTAACGGTACTTGACATTAAGCGTCGGGCATGCTGATGACTCGATTGATGATTCTAAGTTCAATTCAATTTACTGGTCTAAAAAGCATATAGCTTTACAAAAACCACAGAATAATATGGGAATTACGAATAACATAATTAGTAAAACGGGACTTGTTTGCTTACTCAGAAGTTCAGGATTCAGGTAAAAATTCATAGGACAGAAACTGTTTTCGATCGGTTGGGTGGCACATGTAAATCCATAGGGTCAAGATGTATAGTTTACTTCCCTGCATGGGTTCAAAGTTCAAAGCTGTAATTTTGTAAAATATATAGGTTTAATGTTTGGATGGACCGACATGAATATGTCCAAGTTCGATTTGAATATATCCAAGTTGAGTGAATGTGCAACATTCGAGGGTAGGGAGTTCCAGGTAATTCATACGCGTACAAAATAAAAATACCTTCGACTGTTCAGTCTCGAGCCAGGAATAAGTGCTGTGTAGTTATGACTCCGGCTGGTTCGGGGTGGTAGTCGTGTGAATAGTTTACTTAGGGGATGGTTTGGGGTATGCAATATATTAAACATAAGAATTGAATAACATCTAATACGGCGGTAGCGAGAGTCTAAGAGATTGAGACTTGTAATACGATCTTCGTATTGTTTGTGCTTTAAACCTCGTACTAGCTTGGTGGTCCGATGATATACTTTTTGCAAGAGGCTGATGTCCTTCTGTAGCCATGTTGACCAAGCCAGAACCGCATATTCCATGGTTGACCTCAAGTACGTATTAATTATTCGATGAAAAGTTTGCTTCGTCAAACTCCTGAACACGCGTTTAAGCAGAAGCAATACTCTTGACATATTCTCATAAACAGTTGTGACGTTATGTGACGGTTTCAAAGCGCTGCTCACCGCACAACCAAGTTCTTCTCCTTGTCAGTACTCTCAAGAATATGAAAACCAAGAGTGTAAGAGAAATCGAAATGTCTTCCAACAGTCAATACCTTGCATTTTCTGACATTAAAAGGGAGTTCATTTCTAACTTACCAGTCCTGTAAGGCATCGAGTTCCAGTTGAAGCTGTCTGCAAGCCACAGTTGTGCGTAATTGTGTCCACAGCTCGATGTCATCAGCAAATATCAAGATTTTGCAGCGAACAAGTTTAGGGATGTCGTTTATATCGATCAGGAAAAGTATTGGTCCAAGCACTGATCCCTGCGGCACTCCACTGGTTACTGCAATGGGTCGTGACAAAGCACTATCAACCCTTATTCGAATGACAAGGTCGCGGAGATAATCCACCAAACAGGCTAGTAATGAACCCTTGATGCCACGTTGCTCTATTTTTGTAGTAACAGACTGCGTTTGACACGATCGAATGCTTTTGACATATCAAGATAACAAGCGTCTATAGTGAAACCTTTGTCTACAGCTTGCGTCTAGTAATCGAAGTCGAGCAGAAGGTTTGAAGGGTAAGAGTGTCTTTTTCTGAAGCCGTGTTGTTCGACTGCGAGCAAGCAATTGTCTTCCAGATGTTTTGTAACGCTGTTTGCTACGAGGCGCTTTATCACTTTAGAGATCACCGGTAGTAGTGTTACTGGTCGATATTTGGATACTTCGGAACGGTTTCCTCCTTCGTAGATGGGGGTAATGATGCCACTCTTTTAATCACAGGGAACGAAACTTTGGTTAAAGTGAGGTGAAACAAGTAGGGCGTACATAAAGTATAAGCACAGTTTTTGAGAATCAGCAAGGTAATTTCGTCAGCTCCGGGAGATTTTTTCGTGTTGAAATTTAGCAATGTGCGTAAGACACTGTCCGAGGTAATAGTTAGTTGTCGTAAAACGCATTCGGGTCTGATTACGGGCGTTAATGGACAGGCAGCGATGTTTCGTGTGCTGGAAGAAATGGGCTAGAACTTTAGCAGATTACGATGCTGTGGTTATTGTGACTTTAGAGCGGCAACCCCTGGTTTCACCCTAGACCGGTTATTTATGATCTTATAGAGAATTTTGGGGTTTGATTCCTTTTTGTTGAGTAAAAGTTTTTGACAATTTAATTCCTTATCAACAGCAAGTTTGTTCACCTGATTTCTCAGCAAACGGAATGTCTCCAAACTCTCAACGGTGGTATCATGTCGATGAGCCCGCCATGCAGCATTTAAAAAATTCACCCATTTTCGTGTTCGGTTTCTGAGCTTAAGCGTATATACCCTTTTTTGCACCTTTGGAATAAGATGAGAGTGCATTTCAACGGCAAATTTAAATTAGTTTATCATTCACTGCTAATGATCGTGCACGTTGTCGGATTTAAGACCAGAGTCTGTGGCGTTCTTAGGAGTAGTCTTAAGTTATGAAAAGTTAATTTTCTAATCAGCTTGCTGATGTCACTTGTTCTGATTGCCTGGCAAATATAATCAAACATAATAACTAAGTGGTCACTGAGTCCTAACGGAGCTTCATAATCACGTGCTCTTCATTCGTCAGTATCTGGTCCAAGATAGACGGCGTATCATTACCACGAAATCGGGTATTGTTAAAAAATATAGTTGTAGACTGGAATTTCTTCTAGCAACTGTTGTTATATAGCACTTAAGGAGTTTTCTGGATGGACTGAATTTCCCTTGAAGTTTGGCAGATTGAAATCTCCGATCAGAAGATGTCTGCCGCGGTATCTGGTAGCCGATAAGTGTATATTTGCAAGTAATGCTGAATTGTAGGCTTCGTCAGCTGAGTGCGAAAGGTAAATCATAAACACGATGCATTTTTCTCCAGCTGTTACATTCAGTGAACACCATGATGTGTCTTGCAGTTTTAATTCGTCATCAGTGATCTCTTAGCAGAGCAATCTCGGAATGTGGTAAAGCGCAACACCACCTCATCGAGTCAGGCGATCGCGACGAAGTAGAGACATACCCTCAATGACAATTTCATTGTCTGTTAAACTTGGATGAAACCATGTCTCAGTTACGGCAATCACGTTTGGTGAGTGTGTGGTAGTTAGTTCAGTCAATTCGTGTAGTTTGTTTGTCACGTATTGGGCATTCGTATACAAAAATTCGACAGTCGATGTTGATAGCAAAGACGGTTCATGAGATAAAATTATTGGTACGGCTCAGCCTGTGGCGGTAGGTAGGTAATTTTCTTCGCCGACTCCGATAGAGTCGGCCGATTTCCGTTTTATCCACTAGGTTTGGATTTTTTACTCTGCTCAGTATTTAGACTTTCGGCATAATCCTCGTTAGAATTAGTTTTGAGGCATCTAGAAATAATTTTTATTCCGCGGGCAATTTGTCTCGAAATTGCTTCCAATTTTTAAGAACAGCATCAGCCAAACTGTCCATCAGCAGTGTTAATTTGAGGGGGCGCTGAGATTTACCTTCGTATTTCGGTGATGTCGGGATCCTAAAATTATTGATAACAGCTGTATTATTCGTTTGAATAGCGTCACTAATAAATTTCCATTGTTGTATGTCGTGTTGTATGTCGTGGAGTTACACTTTGCATCTTGACTAACAGCAGCTTCAGGAACATTCAGGATTATAAGACTACAACTGTCGCGCTTGTTTACTTTGACAATCTTTCTATTTAGCGCCGATTTTGCCAGTTCTGACCAGGGTATGTCAACAAAGATACGTGGTGTGTTTGCTTCACCGTCTCGCAACAAGTATGCCGATAAAAGTATATCTTGTAGTTCTTTTTTTACTTTGGAACACTACCTTGAGCAATCTCGGTTTATCTCGGTGCGGCGCGAGTCAGTGAAACCGGATTGGTTGTTTTTAGACTCATCCTAGTGCACACTTCTAACCATTTGGTTAAATCATGCTGCTGTCTAGTCGAGAATAATGTCGCAGTTGCCTATGGCACATTGGTACAGTTAATGCTGAGCGAAACTGTTTTTGAAGCTGCTATCTCAAGCACAACTCTTGAGGAGGATGGCTTTAGTTTTGACTCGGTTGTATCTACCTGTTTGATGTATGTAGCAATATTTTGGAATATGTAGGGGCACTAGTGGTGTCTAAAGATGAAGTTGAATGTTTTGGATACTTTGTTTTTGGTTTTATCAATAGCTCCATTGAATTTCTCATTTGTACAAACTGGTTTTCCAGGTGTGACAGTCTACTCTCCATTTTATTAGGCTTTTTACCTACAGTCATGTCTTAACGTTGTAGCGGACCTCTTTATTGGAGTGTCTACAGTACAAACACAACAAACCGATGGGTGTTTCTCAACGTTCACAAGCTTCACACAATCATCAGTCAACTCATCATATGACGCGTGTTGGTGGAACCCGTAGAAGGTGCATTTAACTGAAATAGTATCAACGTTTACAGGATCTAAACACGTGATGCAGAGGTCACACTGATTCCGTGTCGTCGTCGCATGAATACTTTTCACGGTCACAGCTGGATCGATTTTTTCCTTATCTGGGTAGTGGATCTCGTGACACTTTCGCACATTTTGTGGCTTGCATAGGGCTTGTCTGTTGATCGATAATGGGTGTTTTGTCATTTGACTGATTTGACTGTGTTCGCTGGCGAGATTTCGGCATTGAACAATTAACCCGCGATGACTTGTGAACCACAGAGGCTAGAACACGAAATAAGGTATCAAAACCTGTAGCTCAATGTGATCTTTGCAATGATAGCAAAATCCTCAGGATAGTTGGTGCTGGGAAAATCTTTGTACGCGTGAACAAATTGGTCTTTTCCCGTCTAACTGATAACTTTACTGTAAGTCAACTGGCACGATCGAAATGTATGAAATCCGATAGATATCGGAATTCTTTGAATGGTATAAATCCGAGCAGATGCAACGAAGATATGATCAAAATTGTCATAGCAATGAAAAATAGCCCAGACAAGAGCGATAGCATTGTTTCTTCGATTGTGAAGTAATTTTGGCACATAGCAATCGTCACAATCGGGCTAAATGAAACATAGAAGCTTGAACCTTTATTTCTTCTTGATTCCGAGCTGTCACAAGCTTTTGCCTAAGTGAGGGTATATGGATCTTGAGGTAAAATCATTTCTTGGACTTTGGAACGTTAATTATCGCGAAGAAATAGTTGTATGATAAGAACCTCTTCGAATTTCTTTGCTGAAACATTGCAGTAATTACATAAAAGAAATGCTCGTGTCAAGGGAGAAATATATCATTTCAAATTTCGCCAGCTTCTTGAATAGTTCGTCTGAACTTGAATCGTGCAGAATAAAGATTCTCCTGTGCACCCAGCAATTTGTCCAACGCAGCAAATGCCTCATTCAGTGTAGTTTTGCTACGTGCTTCATGGCAATCATATTGACTTTGTCCATTGAAACCAAGATGATATCGTAACAATTTTAAATTGGTTTTCTGGTCGAGCACGAGTCTAGGAATGCAGAATGTAGAGTAGTTCAACGTAGTCCAGAAATGTAGTTTTCCATGTAATCGATGATTCTGGTGGAGAATACAGTCAACATCCGTCAAAATAGGTGTAGGAGTGCAAATAGTAGCTGACGAATTCGTTGCATTTAATTCGGAAAATCTCGCGATAGCAATTTGTTGTACAGCAGTAAGAGCGCGCGGTCACGTAATAAACCAAACTCTATCAGTCCAAATATTAACAACAATTAATAATATCTGGCGAAGGTATGTGCAATATTTGACAAATCCCAATATTTCAAAATGTGTAGTTAGAGATGTATTGTTGTTGTCCTCCTTCGGTCGATGTCGATCATGGATTTTGTTTGGTAATTCCAAAAGCTGTAGAACATGAACATTCATGCGATTGTGATGTACATCCATGGTCGACATCAACTGCAGGAGGCCAACAACAACACAGTTCGAGTCCAGAGAAACAATCTCTCGTAAGGCACTCGCATCGATAGATATAACTCGGTCGATCGGCGTCAGTAGCATGATGGAGACGCGATATGTATTCAGCAGCTCGCAGACGACGCTTTACACAATGCCTGCAAAGTGAGCGTGCAATACCAAGTAAAATAAATAAATAAATTATTTTATACTTTAATATCCATTGCATGTCCACCATGATCAATAATTGCAAAAATGTCTGTACAATGAAATTATAGTATGTACAATCGCGAATACATTGCAAGGTCGATTCTGCAGCAACATTTAACGTTCAACAAAAATAAAGGTAAACAGAAACAAAATATTCATTTGCATGCATTTCCATCACACACATCACGACTGGTTTCGTGCTGTTTGCAATCATCAGGTAGGGACAGTAAGATCAGGATCCACATACGCTTGAAACAGTGGAGAAATTGTAAACAAGTAGCGTTTGCATGCCACTGTTGGATTAGGCTGGTACGACCAACCTGTTCAATCATATGTGTCCAAACACATGTTTAATGGGGTTAATACCATATCCATGAACCAAAATATTCATTTCACAAAAAGCACATAGCATCACAATTACCATATCATAGTAAATATTCGTTCAGGAAATAGATATAAAATAAACATGTAATGTCAATGTATAGTCAAGTTGTATAGTTACCATGAGTCAATAAACAGGCGTCGTTAAATCGTTATGCAACAAATAAGTATCCAAATTTCGAATAAACGTTTTGATGCTGGGAGAGATGACAAGAGTTTCGGGGATGGAATTCCAAAGGAAACAGACACGTACACAATAAAAATATCGGCGACAGCTGATACGGGAGTGGGGAATTTTCAGTGTCGCTGAGTGGCTGCGTGTATGTCGTGATTCACGGTATTCGAATAAATGTTTTAAGGGATGATGTGGGGTATTTATTATTTTGTATGTAAGTATCACATCGCCTCGAAGGCTTCTTTGAAGGGGAGTGGGGAGCCTCCGTTTTTGCAATCGTTCCTCGTACGTTAGTTTCCGGAAACCTCTTACGAGTTTGGTTGCACGATGGTATATTTTGTCAAGCAATAGTATATCCATTCTTAACCACGGAGTCCAAGCTTGTGATCCATGCTCCATGGTTGGAATTATATAGGCTTTCATGATGGTGGGCAACGTTCTAGGCGAGAAGGTTCTGAAAATCCGTCGCAGCATACCTAGAAGCTTGGAAGCCTGCTTGTATATAACCTCACAATGCAGGCTGTTCTTCAGGCTGCCGCATACACAGACTCCAAGGCCCCTTTCCGACTCGGTCCAGCTTAAAATCGACTGCCTAAAGTGATATTGGTACTGGAATGGCTTACCAATTTGCAACAACTGGCATTTTTGGAAATTGAATGGCAAATTATTCCGTACCGACCATTCATGTAGAGCATCTAGATCACGTTGCAGCTGTACACAGTCCGCAGTTGTTTATATCCGCGTCCAAAGTTTAATCTCATCAGCAAAGAGAATCACCTTGCATGCATTTCAATCACACACACCCCACGACCGGTTTCGTGCTGTTTGCACTCATCAGGTAGGGTCAGTAAGATTAGGTTCCGCATGCGCTTGAAACTGTGAAGGAATGGTAAACAAGTAGCGCTTGTATGCCAGTGTTGGATAAGCCTGGTACGACCAACCCGTTCAATCACATGTGTCCAAACACATAGTTCCAAAGGTTGTCACAGCCGGGGGTGGTAGTAGGAAAGAGCCGCCTACTATCTATAAAATGCTCCCACGTGGCGTGCGTCTCAAATAGCCTCTGACAACCAAGTCCAACTCCTGGCCTGCACGAGTGGCTTTCACAAGCCCGGCGGAACTGCTCTTACTGACAGGAGAAGGGGCGAAGGCGGGTGACTGGCGCCATAAAACCAGTTAGCTCCGGGCAGATGGAGCTCGTCAGCTACTGGCAATCCATCTAGGGGAAGGAAAACCCTGACTCCAAACCCCCATTGCCTTGTGGGTTACCCGATTGCGGGAAAGGCTTCGGGAGAAAACCCCGAGGAAAAATCCGGAGAGAAGCCCCGTAGGTAGATAACTGGCGCACAGCGCGTTTATCTGCCAGCTCCCTGCTGCCTTGTAGGTTGCACTTGGCTGTGCAAAGGCTAGAGAGGTGTACTCGAACAAACACCAAGTGGTGCTGGGGACATCACTTGTACACTATCCCCAAGAAACTTCATGACGATGTCTCAACGTATATCTCAGCTCTCTGCTACGGCGTTCCCGAGACGCGACACGCCCTTGGCTCTCCCAGCGGCTAGGGTGAAAAGTGAGCTAGCTGGGGCCATAAATATCCGTAAGGTCTTTTATCTGGGATGTTGGAACGTACGGACACTGCGTGACGTTGGTAGTCAAGCAATCACGATGCGCTCTTTATTGGACTACCAAGTAGATGTTGCTTGTCTTTCCGAGGTCCGCCTTCCCGGACACGGATCCAAATCGATCAAGGTCCCCGGAGTCGATCGTAATTATTGGCTTTTTTATAGTGGGCCCGAGGATGGATCTGGTCAGCATGGAGTAGCGATAGCGCTCAGCGACCATGCTAAACAAGCACTCATGTCATGGATGCCTGTATCCCCGAGAATTGCGGTGGTCCGGCTGAGGGGTCACCCTTTGAATATAACAGTCGTTTCGGTGTATGCCCCAACCCTATCAGCCGACCAAACTACAAAAGACGATTTTTATAACCAACTTCAATTCGTAGTCGATAGAGTTGCTGGAAACGACGTACTGGTTGTGGCTGGTGACTGGAACGCTCGTACAGGATCAGCAGATTCCGCAACAAACCGAATCCTGGGAAAATTTGGCCTAGGGCAGCGCTGCGCGAATGGCGATCGACTGATCGAGTTTGCGGCCTACAATCACCTATGCGTCTGTAACACTAAATTCCAGCACCCTAAAAAACACTTGGTCAAATGGTACTCGAACGATGGTAGAACGGCGAACCAGATCGATTATGTTCTAATTCGCGCACGTTGGATGTCTTCGGTGCTCGACTGTAGGTCCTATCGTGGAGCCGAAACAGGGAACGCAGCAGGCACCGATCACACACTTGTTCGCGCAAAGCTCCGACTTCGCCTGCTAAACCGCCAAAGGAAAACTCCTAGGAAGCGCTTAAACTTGGAAGCCTTAGGAAACCCGGCCCAACGTAAGAAGCTCATTGACGATATCGCTGAGCGGTTGGATGGGAGTGATGCATCAGTCGAACAACAGTGGTCCAGACTGAAGACCGCTACTCAGACTGCAGCACTAAAAACCCTAGGCACGGCCTCTCGTCGCCGACGAGATTGGATTTCTCAGAACACCATCGAGCTCTCTGCCCGGGCAAGAGACGCCCGAATGCATGGTGCATCTGATTATCGCCTCCTTAGGAGAGCTGCTACACGATCAGCCCGCAAGGATCGTCAGCTATATTGGGCAGAAACCGCATCCGAAATGGAAGCCGCAGCAAGTATAGGAGACTTTGGACGACTGTTTCGCCTGATTCGCAGAGCATCTGGAAGCTGTGGTTTTTGTACGAACCTTCGAGATTCGTCAGGACAGATGATATTTGACCTTCATCAAAAGATAGATAGGTGGGTTGAGCACTTCAGTCAGCTACTGAACCGCCCGTCATCTATCAATGCAGTATTCACTTCCCCGATAAATAGCTGTGAATACCCGGTCAACTGCGAGGCACCATCAGAATACGAGATATCAAGTGTTTTACGACGAATGCAGAATGGTAAATCGCCAGGTGAGGACGGAATTTCCGTTGAACTTATTAAAGCCTGTGCCGACGTATTATTATCTCCGCTACATCGGCTGTTTTGTTCGATCTGGGAGACGGAAGTTTTCCCATCAGACTGGGGGATGTCTATCATTCTACCACTGCCGAAACGTGGAGATAAATCTGTGTGCTCCAATTACCGCGGAATAAGTCTAATCGACACCGCTGCTAAAGTGTTTGCAACGCTCCTGCTTAATCGGTTCTCCGCCGAAAGAAATCTGCGCACCAGAGTTAACCAAGGTGGATTTCGCCCTGGGATGGGTTGCGTAGATCAAATATTTACTTTACGCAGGATCCTCGAGCACCGTGCACGGTATCAACAGCAAACGATAGCTTGCTTTATTGACTTCCGCGCCGCCTTCGACTCCGTAGACCGTGGTTGTTTATGGGACATCATGCTATCGGATGGGGTTCCATTAAAGCTCGTCAACCTAATCAGAGCCTATTACAGCTCTACAAGGGCACGGGTTCGTGTCTACGGTGAAGAATCGCGTGAATTTAACTTGCACACAGGAGTCAGGCAAGGTTGCCCGCTATCGCCGGTTATGTTTAACTATGTCGTAGACTGGATAATGAACCAGGCGTTAACAGAGTATCAAGGGGTGCAAATTTCAACGGATCTATGGATTTCCGACCTTGACTACGCTGACGATATAGTCGTTCTGGGCGACAATACCGAAATGCTGCAAAGCGTTTTAGACCGCATTAGTGCCACTGCCGCGAAAGTCGGTCTTGAGATAAACGCGGCTAAGACCAAGGCATTTTTTTATTCCGACACACCAGGCATCCAGCCACTTCGCGTCCAGGGTTGTCCGATCGAATACGTTCCAGTCTTTAAATACCTCGGCTCAAGTATATTGCCCAATGGTCAGGCGAAAGATGAAGTGAAGTTAAGGGTCGATCGTGCACGTAATGCGTTTTTGCAGTTGAAAGGCACCCTTTGGCGCAAGCCCGGGATCAGCCTAAAAACTAAGACGCGTGTTTATCAAGCAGCGATCCGCCCTGTACTGCTTTATGGATGCGAGACATGGCCTTTAAGGTCACAGGATGTACGCACATTAGAAGTGTTCGACCATTGGTGCCTAAGGGTAATCTTAGGCATCTGATATACTGACCGAGTATCTAACGCAGCCGTACGAGAGCGTTGCAGCGGACTATCTCCACTTTCCGCTCACATACAACGGCGAAGGCTGCAATGGTTTGGCCACGTCCTCCGAAAGACAGACACAGCACTTCCAAAACTCGTCATCGACCCCAAACCCGTTCGCACCTGGCGTCGGCGGCAAGGTGGTCAAGTGAAAACCTGGCTGTCAACTGTGAAAGAGGATGTAGACACCCTGGGTCTGCGTACCGTCTACGGAGTTCGCAGGTGGGAACGAGACTGGATCACGATCTGCAACGATCTCGCCTCCGATCGACGTGCGTGGGCTGGTGCGATCCGAGACATCAATGAAGCCGGCTAATCCACTCGTGGAGCCAGCCGCACAAAAGTAAAGTA
Organism: Atriophallophorus winterbourni; assembly: GCA_013407085.1. Lineage (NCBI taxonomy): Eukaryota > Metazoa > Platyhelminthes > Trematoda > Plagiorchiida > Microphallidae > Atriophallophorus > Atriophallophorus winterbourni. The sequence continues at coordinate 14,705 of JACCGJ010012229.1, forward strand.
AAAGTAAGTAAGTCCAAACACATGTTTAAAGGTTATTATTGATTGGAATATTGGTACCTCAGGTCGTTGTTGTTGCTTACTTGAATTTGTTCTCCGAGCTTGTTAAGTTTGCATCAGACGTTTCGTTGCCAGACTAGGCAACATCTTCAGCGATTGTTGGCAAATTGCTCGTTTTATTATTTAGAATATTGTCATCGGATAATATCGAAATAAGTTTGAATCTTTGAATCTTCATTTTAACTACAGCATGAAAAACAGTAAAAATCTAATAAATTACCAAGGTTTTGTATTAAAGTAAGGAACAATTTCTACCTGACTATATGTGCTAAACTGTGGAATCGTCTTACTATATATTCTACCTGATGATCTATGTAATAATGGCATACCTGGTGATTGATAATAAGTTGAGTTTCACAAAATTCGTAAGAACGCTCACTCGATTTCGAGTAATTACATTCCAGCAAAGCTTATCAACCCGCATCAAAAATAAAACTGACCCGCAGGAGACCTCAACCTAGTGGAATCAATTTCCTTCGTCTACCTGACAAGGAAACAGCTCATGGTAAGAATAGACGAATCTATTTTAAATACTCAAAACGAAATTTATCAAAAAATTCACAACACAGGAAATCATGCATCTTCCACGAACATTATCCATTGAATTTCAGTGCATTCTGGAACATCCATTATTCATTCTTCCTCGCAATGCCAGTATTTTTATTGTTTAATAACAGATCACTTACGGATTCTCTGGAAGCAATTTATAAATACTGTTTACCTTTGGCTGGTACGACCAACCGGTTCAATCATGTGTCCAAACACATGTTCAATGGGGTTAAACCCATAACCATGAGCCAACATATTCATTTGCATACATTTCCGTGACACACAACCTACGACCGGTTTCGTGCTGTTTGCACTTGTCATGTAGGGACAGTAATATCGGCATCCGCATAAGCTTGAAACAGTGGAGGAATTTTAAACAAGTATCGTTTGTATGCCACTGTTGGATAAGGCTGGTACGACCAACCTATTCAATAACAAGTGTCCACTGACATGTTTGATGGGGTTAAACTCATAACCGTGAACCAAAATATTCATTTGCATGCATTTCCATCACACACCCCACGACCGGTTTCGTGCTGTTTGCACTCATCAGGTGTGTGTGTGTGTGTGATGGAAATGGAAGCAAATGAGCATTTTGGTTCACGGTTATGTTTTTAACCCCATTATGCATGTGTTTGGATACATGTGATTCAACAGGTTGGTCGTATCAGCCTTACCCAACAGTGGCATACATGCGCTACTTGTTTACCATTCCTCCAGTGTTTCAATCGCATGCGGATCCTGATATGACAGCCACTACCTGATGAGTGCAAAAAGCACGAAACCGGTCGAAGGTTGTGTGACGGAAATGCAGGTAAATGAATATGTTGTTTCATGGTTATAGGTTTAACCCCATTAAACATGTGTTTAGACACGTGATTAAACCGGTTTGTCGTACCAGCCTTATCCAAACTTAAACAGTATTTATAAATTGCTTCCAGAGAATCCGTAAGTGATCTGTTATTAAACAATAAAAATACTGGCATTGCGAGGAAGAATGAATAATGGATGTTCCAGAATGCACTGAAATTCAATGGACAATGTTCGTGGAAGATGCATGATTTTCTGTGTTGTGAATTTTTTGATAAATTTCGTTTTGAGTATTTAAAATAGATTCGTCTATTCTTACCATGAGCTGTTTCCTTGTCAGGTAGACGAAGGAAATTGATTCCACTAGGTTGAGGTCTCCTGCGGGTCAGTTTTATTTTTGATGCGGGTTGATAAGCTTTGCTGGAATGTAATTACTCGAAATCGAGTGAGCGTTCTTACGAATGTTGTGAAACTCAACTTATTATCAATCACCAGGTATGTCATTATTATATAGATCATCAGGTGGAATATATAGTAAGACGATTCCACAGTTTAGCACATATAGTCAGGTAGAAATTGTTCCTTACTTTAATACAAAACCTTGGTAATTTATTAGATTTTTACTGTTTTTCAAGCTGTAGTTAAAATGAAGATTCAAAGATTCAAACTTATTTCGATATTATCCGATGACAATATTCTAAATAATAAAACGAGATTATTCTTGAATCTGCTAAACCATAACTGATCGACATTCAGTTTTATACATCTTTCTGTATAAGATTGTTTGTTGTTATAACCCATCTGATTTATTTATATTGGTATATATTATGCTACAATAGTCTAGAAGAGGAATGGTGAATAATTTATAGATTTCTATTTTACAGTGAAGTTGAATTATAGATCTGTGTATAATGTTCATACTACGCTTCGTTTTGTAACTCTGCTCATTGAAAGTGAGCGATGCAGAATATCGAAATCTTAAATCACGCGTGCTGTCTATCATTTAAATTGTGTTATTGTTAAGAAGAATTGAATTATTTTGTTTCGTGCATCTTTTGGGGAAAAAATTGATTTTGTTGTTGTGAACGTAAAACCGTTTTTTGTGCCAAATCTGCAAGTACATGTAAATCATTCTTCGGTCTAGCTATATAAGTTTGTGCTTGATTAGCTGAAAAAGTGATAACGGCTTTCATGTCATCAGAGAATATTGGAGATTTCTATGAAAAATGACATTATTTCTGTCATTTGTATATAAAAAACAGTAAGGGGTCTAATACGCTACCTTGAATTACTTCACTGAGAATAGGCAGGATGAGATCTGTGTTCATTGACTTCAACAGAGTAAGTGTGATCAGCAAGAAAAAAGGTTTTTCAGAAAATAAGATTAAAGTTTCGATAATAATAACTTATGAGAAACAGTATCAAAGGCATTAGTTTTGTCTACAAAGGCAACCACGACTGTCAAACCTTCTTCAATGGAATGTGTTATATATTCAAGGTATTCGAGCTGGCCTGAAAAACAAGATCATTTGTTCAAAAATCCGCTTTGAGCTCTCGAGAAAAAGCTTGCAGATTAGTGATTTAAAATAACTTTTTTAACTATTTTTTCAAGTAATTGAGAAAGAATGGCTGTGTGGTTAACTTTGCGATAATTTTGATACAGTGTCTTCCGAGCCTAATTTATGTCTGGGCAAAACCACAGAATGTTTTTATTCCAAACGGAAGATTGATGAGTCAAATAGGTTTCCAACTCGTGGGAACAATGCCAAGAGCTTTCAAATTTCTTTTGCAAACGTCTTTGTGCCACAAGTGAGGTCTGCCCAAAGGTTGACTTCCTGATTTCAACTCACCATTGAGTAGATCTTCTGTTGACGAGACCAATTCACCGTAGGCGGCGCTGTATTAGTAAAGTGAACATGGTCTTTAGAACAGCTATTTCTTCTCTGTGCGTATCTGCTTTCTATGGAATGCGCTACCGCAAGATGTTGTGAATGCAACGACAATTGATGCTTTCAAATCGAAATTGGATGCATACGTCAAAAATAACCCTGAACTTGGCCCGGTGTATTGAAGCAACATGAACCCAGAAAAATATTAACAATGTGATTTTGATTAAATTGTTCTTTTTGCAATAGTTGTCATCCAATGGTACGTGTAAAGCATTAGCTTTTTATCACCACAAAATATTGATTCTTGATTCTTGATTCAACAGTTGTTACTTTGTCCACCCACAATAAGTTTAAAATACGGCAGATTCTCCGTAAATGGACAGCATTCAGCTTCGTTTGTGTCTTGCGTGGATCGTCTATATTTCACTGTCCTGCAGTGAAGCATTTAGTACGCACGCGCTGTATACCATCATCTTTGTCTTTACAGTTAAATTGCATTTGCTTCAAACACGAGAATTCAATCGGGACAAAACGACAGCTGTTCCGCCAATCAATTTGTGTGTTTAACGAGAGTTTATCCGCAATTGTTGAACCAAGATATGTAAAATGATGTAGTGGTTCAAGCTTGCAATTTTAAAAATTGATGACGGGAGGCAACAAAATCCTTTGGCCACGGGCTTTGATCTTGCACATGCTGATTGTTAGGCCAAAGTGTGGCATGCTGTCGAAAAACACACAATTGCCGACACGTTTAACTGCCCACCGGAAACCAGCAACGTACATGAGTTTTGGAAATGACTAATATCTAATCTCAAAAGTTCAATCGAACTGAGCTCCGAATTTGTCCTCAGGAACTCAAGAAAAAACTTTGAATTTAAATTAAGAAGCCGAACTCGTAAGTGGTTAACGGTACGAAACATTGCTTGGCGAGACCATCGGCAAAACCCATCATCCGAGACCTGGGAAACATTCCGTTTACTGCGGAACAAAGTAAACAAATTTGTCATCCAAG
>JACCGJ010012230.1:0-12789 GCA_013407085.1 Atriophallophorus winterbourni
AATATAGTCGCAATGGAGAACTGTGCCCATTATCGTTTTTCTCAAAGAGACTGCAACCAGCTCAGGTTCGCTACAGTACGTTTGGCAGAGAATTGCTTGCAATCTATTATGCCATCCGTCAGTTCCGCCATTTACTTGAAGGGCGAGAATTCACGGTTTTAACTGATCATAAACCGCTCTGTTACGCCCTGCTTTCAAACACCGATCGCTATTCGGCTCGAGAAATTCGACAACTGGACTTCATTGCACAGTTTACCACCGACATATGACACGTCTCAGGCCAAGATAACGTTGTCACCGACTCCCTATGCCGTGGTCACCTTAATTCTATTATCAGCGGTCCGTACCGAGTACTTGAACGTCATCCGAAATACTTCAATATAGATAAAAACGGAACTCCTGACAACATTAGAATTTATCGCCTAAAGGTCGCCTATGTACAAAACTCGCCATCAAGCTCAAACCGAAGTTTACGAAACACTGAAAGCCCAAATCGCGATGTCGTCAATATACCCACTTGTATCCCACGAAATGCTTCCGACATCAAATCCACCCCTCCCACGCAACCAATGGGTATACCAAGTCCTTCCCCACAGACTTTACGTTCTTCCTTGAAAAGAACCCAACACACACAATCTGGCCGTTTTGTTACTTGGCCAAAGAAACTTGAGACTTACCTCACCTAAAATGTTTTGAGCGTTTCCATTTTTTCCAACGCTCTAGGGGGGACATGAGGTAAGTTTGTACAAATCTATTTTTACTTAACAATTTTTCTGGTAAAAATCTATTGTACAGTTTTTGATATCTTCAGTTCAATTCGTTCTGACCATATCGTTTCGCTCAGACGATCGATAGTACTATTGATTTATCAATTTCCTGTTAACATTTCACCGATTTTTTCGATAACTCAGCGAACACAATTTATTTGTCGAATACGATTTTGTACATAATCAACTCACCACTTAACACAATACACTTCTGTTGTGTGCGTTACCCGCGTTCTCGGTCGATCTGGGCTTTGGGAATTCCGTCTCGGGAACGTAACATTTCGAGTAGAAATATTGAAGTCATTACAAGAGCAAGGAATTATCAAAGGAGGATTGCGGATTATGTGTACGTGGATCGAGAGAACTGTTCGTGAGTCAGATTGAGCAATATGTAGTACTATTTGAGTACTTTTGATTGTATTTGACAATCAATGAAACGTCCTGAGTTGAGTGACGCGCAAAATCCCAGAGCTATGTCAGAACCCGAAGCGGATTTGTCTATAAAAGCGGTACTGTATTGAGGCAATCGAAATATAGTAAAAACATACCTCAAATATTGGGGTCAACCGGGTAAAATTCGGGTCAATGTCAAAACGATATCGAATACGTACCAAGTTACGTAAACAAGTCAAAAATCAAATCAAGCTCAAATGTCCGACCGTCCCACGCAATCGAGATTACGACAAATTGTGCGCAGTAAATCAAGGTCAAAATGAGCAAAAGGGTCCCTAAAGCAATAGGATAATGACAGGTCAGAAAAACGGTGTGTAAGGCGATATTGACGGAACAGAAAGAAGCAACACCGCCCCTTCAAAGCCTGCATGGCTTTCGTTCCACGCGGACTTTCTGTTCCTTTCATACTTAATCAGATCTGCACACATGTCAATCGAAGGTATTTTGTCATTAACAAGATTTTGCTCCCATGCACACACACGGAAATTCTAATCAGCCTAAATACTGATCACGTCAACTAGTGACACTCCATAGTTCGATGTACCACCACCGAAACCTTCCGGACTGTTCCACCGATCAAGTGAAATGGACATATCAGCAGCTCGGCCAGGTCCCCCGTCAAATCCGGAATCAAATATCAGTTTCGTGGGAATATCCAGATGTGTCTTCAACAGACCTGATCGCGTCGTCACATCAGTCTCAGTAAAATCAGTGGTCAAATTATCACGATTATAACAAGGCGAAATAAAACAAGCAGGACGTCCACATTTTTGTGAGATAGGCTGAATCGTGACAAAGTCATCAACATTTGCAACGGGTGCCTTTCGATCAAACCCATCAGCCGAAATTTATGGTTCACCAGATCTATTGCAGTCAAACCTTTGGATATTTCGGATTGGACGACAGGTCAATGTGGTCATGGCGCAGCGGTTATCTGCTTCGCTCGGGGGACTGAGGTCGCAGGTTCGATCCTCGGTGGCGACAATATTTTCGAAATAATTTTCGTCATCGGTAAGAAGACTCAGTATTTTTTCCTAAATAAAGTTTTCTAATTTTTCTCTCCTTTATCTCAATTTCAATTTTATCGATAGCAATTTCCTGCTTTAATTTTCTCCGCTTTCTTGCTTTTCGTTTTCTTTCCATTTCGTCGAGTCTTGCTTTTGCTGGTTCAGCGATACGGTGCCCGAATGTTTGCAAAGATTGAGAAAATGAACTGTATGGAGAATCATTACTGAAATTGTCTTCGTTCTCCATGACTTGATAAAACCTTTGTTGAACATTTCACCTACTATACGATTTCTTGACGAATGCATTCAAAATGTCGAATCGAAATTTACGAAGACGGATGAACTCTCCGAATTAATTGAGCACTATGTAGTACTATTTGAGTACTTTTGATTGTATTTGACAATCAAGAAACGTCCCAAGTTGAGTGCCGCGCACAATCCCAGAGGTATATCAGAACCCAAAGCGGATTTGTCTATAAAAGTGGTACTGTATTGAAGCAATCAAAATATAGTAAAAACACCTCAAATATTGAGGTCAACCGGGGGAAATCCGGGTCAATGTCAAAACGATATCGAGTACGTACCAAGTCACGTAAACGAGTCAAAAATCAAATCAACTTCAAATGTCCGACCGTCCCACGCAATCGAGATTACGACAAATTGTGCGCAGTATATCAAGGTCAAAATGAGCAAAAGGGTCCGTAAAGCAATAGGATAATGACAGGTCAGAAAAACAGTGTGTAAGGCGATATTGACGGAACAGAAAGAAGCAACACTGTTAACGTTTCACCGATTTTTTGTTCGATAACTCAGCGAACACAATTCATCTGTCGAATACGATTTTGTACATAATCAACTCATCACTTAACACAATACACTTCTGTTGTGTACGTTACCCGCGCTCTCGGTCGATCTGGGCTTTGGGAATTCCGTCTCGGGAACGTAACATTTCGAGTAGAAATATTGAAGTCATTACAAGAGCAAGGAATTATCAAAGGAGGATTGTGGATTATGTGTACGTGGATCGAAAGAACTGTTCGTGAGTCAGATTGCCTATTTTTGTACTGCGAGTTTGTTATACTAGCTTGACTGGTCCATTACAAGTTCAGTTCAGTTCAGTTGCACAGGACAGTAAGTGGCGAACGAGCCAATCGAGCGTCCAGAATTTCTTTTGGTGGAAAGCTGCAGAGAAGCAACCACCACTGCCAAAGCGTTTATTCTTATTGTGATTTGGATATCCTCTACGATCGCGATGCCAAGGGATTATCTGGGTTGTATTTAGGAAGCACCACGTAATGTATGATGCTGGAAATATAAGAATACATTTTTCCTCACCAGTACGGTGAGAGGTCAGCTGAAGAAGAGTTGTGTATTAAACAAACAGAACTTTAGCATTTACTTACTTACCAAACAACGATAAAAATGGTGAACAACCTAATCTTGCATAAAAATTAGGGGGAGAATTCGGGAAAAAGCTTACCCCAGATGCGGTCCAAACCCTGCTTAAAACTTGCGACAGAACTGCAGGATATAAGTTCTTCTGGAAGCCGGTTCCAGAAATTTACCACCCTGAGGCTGAAAAAGTTTTTCCTGGAGTCTAGTCTACATCGCTCCTTAGCAAGTTTGAGTGAATGGCCCCGCGTGCCCGGCTCAGGACTTAAGGCAAAGAAGTCGGTCATGATAACGCCAAGTTCAAGTTCAATTTGCATAGGGCGAAAGGTGGCTAAAAGCCAATCATGCGCCCAGATTTCGCTTGACGGTATGTGGTTGAGCACCTAGCACTTCAATATTGAGTATACATTTTTTAAGTTTCACACGTTCTTGTTTCCCAATATCTGGAATGTAAGGTAAGGATTCTTTTCACCAGCACGGTGAGAGGTGATCTATTCAGGAAACAGTGCAATAATATGCGTGAACAATGTAGGATTCATGAAATTGCTAGACTAATCAAGCCAAAGTGAAGCATATTCATAGACTGTCAGTAGGCTAAGATGCTGTCGGGTTGTTTTGTTTCCACGCTGCTTAATTGTTCGGAAGTCATTAAATTTTTAATCCATCGATTACATTTGCAAAATGATTCGAAATTCTTCTTTTTGCCACTTCTCCAGCTGCAAAATAAAGGTTTCCAAAAGTATGGAGTGTGACGTGTGCCTGCGTTGGGCTCATCCCAAATGCTCTGGACTGTCGCCAGCTCAATTTAAGGTTTATGCGGCCCATCGATTGCTTATATGGGTATGCGCTGACTACATGAAGTCCGTAGAAACTTTCGTTGAGGAACGTAAGCGTCTTGAGGAAGGTACGTGTTTTCCTCCATGTCCGTCTTCGAAGCCTGAAACGTTTGGCGAAATAGCTAGGTCAGTGGTCCCGCCTACCGCCAGCCAGCTTGCCACTCCATTGAGATCACAGAAGTCGAAACCATCGCAATCCTCCTGTCCTCCAAAGGCTCCCTGGAAGCATGTTGAAGCTCATCGAGGGGTTCACACTAGCCCGACTAAGGATGTTTGCGCTCTTACACGGGAAGTTCACAATTTAGGAAAGTGGTTGCTGAGCTGCAAGACAGAAACCAAGGTAGTTCAACACGGGCTAAAATGTCCTTATCTTAACCCAGGTTGCGCCTTTCATCCGAGAATCAAAGGCTCGTGAGGAAAGTGATCGGAGAAAGGTTATCAACTTACTCTGTGCTTTAGGAATGCAACAAACTGCTCGCTAAAGCGAGTTCACCTGGTCGGCAAATGGAAGGGGGGACCAAACGACGCATCTATCAGATCGCCGCGGCCAATTTTAGTCGAATTCACAAAGCAGTGCGATCGCGACTACTTGCTTTCAAAAGCGGAGAAACTTAACCGAGTTGATGACAAATGCATCGTGCAACCTCACACACCGCCGCACATGCAAACTTTTATCCCAATTAGATCTATAAAGGCGAAGTTAGCTGTCAATCGTAGCTCACCATATTCGCTCCCGAAACAAAACTTAACACAGGGGAGAATTATACTCCAACATTGAAGAGCGCCACTGTCGTGCTACGTCCTATAGAGGATGAATCGTGGTTAAGTTTTAGTGACACAGACCACAAAGATGATACTGGATGCCAGGAGTTGTCCTCCGTTTCTAAAACGAATGTTGTATCTCTTGATGAAATACAGCCTTCAAAAAACGCGAAACCGCCTCGGGTATTACGCCCAAGGACAAAGAGCTCTCGGGTAGCCCTAACACCGAGCACTAGTTTGGAAGAAGATGTTCTTTTGCAAAATAAGCTTTCATCTCTTTTAGTTGTAGCACCACGTTTTGTAATCTTCGACGATTTTAAGCTACCCGAAATAAACTGCGAGTACCAAACCCCGCATGCCCCAGGGAACGCGAACGATTTTCTGGACTGGCTACATTCCCATGCACTTTACCAACACGTAAAACGAACCAACTAGATTTCGAGAGGGTCAGACTCCGTCTACTCTTGACCTAGTTTTTTCAACTTCTGAAAGCGGTATACAAAATTCGGTCTCCCTGCCAACAATAGGAAAGAGCGACCACGTAGTGTTAGCCTGCGAGTTACTCCTGTCATTTAGTAAACCCCAACTTAAGTTGCCTCGATGTTTCCGTATGATCGACACTGCTGCCCTATTACAGGCAGCAGCGCTACTCCCATTGCAATACATTGACCATGTGGATGGTATGTGCGGGCAGATCAAGAAAAACATCCTCCAACTTCATGATCGATTCGCTCCTCTCGTACCAGTTCGAAAAAATGCTAAACCTCAATGGTGGTCAGCCTCAGTCTCCCGTAGCGTACGTCACCGCGACGCAAAATGGAGGCGTTATAAGCTTACTCCTTTATGTGGGACTTGGGCTCGTTACGAAGTAGCGCGAAATATAGCTGTTTCCAAGATACGTGCATCAAAGATCTCTTTTGAAATAAGACTCGCTCAAGAGGTCAATACTCATCCAAAACGATACTACAGGTACGTTCAGTCTAAAGGGTCAACACGAAAATTTGTAGGCAGCTTGAAAACAGACGATTGCTCAGCCGTCATTGCTAGCACTGAAAAGGCTCATTTGTTTTCCTTGCATTTTTAAGGCGTGCAACGCACAGATTATAACCTGAACGCCTCTGCGCCATCACTTCAAAGTGTACTCACTGATCGTCCCCTCTGCACGGACCTCACATTCGAGGTACACAACGTCGAGACTATATTGACCAGCCTAGCTTAAAACAAGTTGGCAGGGCCTGATAGCATCCATCCACGAATGATCAGACTGCTAGCTCCTATATTAGCTGTGCCTACCACAGAACTTTTTACATCATCCATCAGTCAGGGTACCCTTCCTTTGGTTTGGAGAACAGCCGTTGTAGTGCCTATCCATATGTATCACAGAGCGATAGTCGACCAAGTCGAAACGACTGCCAAGGCGGAATCACGACGCAGCTTAGATCGCCATTTTGCGCAGAATCTATTGTTTTTACAGACCCTAATCCCTATTTTCAGTTTTTTGGGGTCCATAGATTCGGCCTGTGTAAGAAAGGAACGGCCAATCTTGGTCGAATTAAAAAATCATATAGACAGAGACTTGATTCTTTCAAAAAGCGACTAAATACGTACCATTACCAATAGTTCGTATAGTTTGGTGCAAGACATTCTCCCAGCTTCGGTACAATATTTTGGGTGGCAATGTAGCAGGAACGGAGTGAAACCTCAAGTAATAACTCTGCAACAGCGGATATTTCTATCAAGAATGATCAAGTTCTAGTATAAAACATACGTGAGGTTTCTTGGCTGAATTTTGATGAAGCAAACGAAAGACTTGCTTCGTTTGCGCTTAACGCAAATGCATAAAGGCCATCTACTTCACAACCTTTCAACGACGTAGATTCCACATACAGCGCTAATGAGCTACCACAATTAAAGACACTAAATTACTCGGTGTTACCTCGGGTTTTGCGCCTGAGGGTTTTCCAAAATCATGCGCGCTAAATCGAAATGCTGGGAGCATACTATACACAAATGATTGCAGCGTGTGTAGTAAATGGTTGGAATTAATGCAGAAAGCCCCAAAAGTCAATCTAGGTTCCTATGTGTATCAGAGACCTACCATCAAGATGAAGACACTATAACAATTAATCTTCTTTCGACATATAAATCCCTTAGATCGGATAGGCCAGACGATAGAGGATGCTCTAATATTCCTACAGTATGGTATTAAACACCAAGACTTTTGCATCAAAATCTCCACCTTTTCATTCAGCTGGTCTCGACAATCGTGACTGACGGTAAGCTCTATTTTGCGTTGGCTCCTTATACAGGGCAGCCAGCGTTTCTGAGGAGGAAGACCGTGAACTTAGGAAACTTCCCAATAGGTTGCTGAAATCAGCATTGCGAGTCTATTTAAAAGTTGATTTAACATACTGGGAATTAACTGTGTCACTCAGACGACTTCTGATAGAATTTCTCGGGTATATCTTAACTAGCTGCACTCCAGTGCGCTTCATCAGCACGTTATTGACAAAACTAGGTACATAGATGGGTTTTCACAAACTACACGTGACCTAAATTTATCTTAAGGTCCTAAAGATGTCCAAAACTTCCCTTAGGATACACCTTTGGGGAAAAGTGACGTTCACGACGCCAAGACATTGTAGTGAGTTGTAGAGTCTGTTTATATCAGTTCAGTTTAAACAGCATGATTTGTGGCTGACCCTGCGACAGCTATTGAAATTAGGTGCTAAAAGAGCTTGACTATGCCCGCACATAAATTATACAATGAAGCGTTTAAGGCCTATAAATCTTCTTAATTCATATATATGATATTCTATCAGTTGCATCATCAAAACCTTTGTTAAGTTCAGTTCAATCTTAAGAATCAAGAATCAAGATTTTATGGTGATGAATTGTGGCTGAATCACAAATCGAGCGTCCCGATTTATTTTCGTGGTGTGCCACAGATGAGCCTCCACCACTTCAAAAAATATCTTCACGCATTTCGTTCCGTATGAGGAAAATCTTGAATTCAACAGAAAAACTCCATTTCGACATTGTATGAAGAGAGGCTTTTGTGCATTCCAAAGAAAACATGAAGATCATAAAAACTATTTAATTATGGATTAAAATCAGGAAATAATAAAGGCCACACAGAGTCGAGTCTTCCTGAAATCCGATACCGAAGTGGGACAAATAGTCTCTTTGGGGAAACGATTCCAGTACTTCCGAACATTGAACCTGACAGATCGCTTAGCCACTTATAATGGGTGGCCTCGATTATCCTCACGTGGCGCGAGAGCATACATTTCAATTGGATAAAAAATACTGATACTGACATGATTTTGGAGGTTACAATCAGTTTCTGACTTAATTCAAAGTTTATTGGTTCAAAAAGCAAATACTTTACAGTAATCATAGATTAAAAATATAGGGAATGCATAAAAACAACACAAGTGTTTTATCGATATGAAAAGTTAGCTTGTAAATTCAGGTTCCATGTTGGATTTGGTCAGCATATACTTGTCAAGTTCTGTCTTAAACATGTTCAGGCTTGATGCACAAATGATATGTGGGGGTAGAGACTTTTTATGTCACAGAACACTGCCGTGAAAACTTCAAGTTACCGCTAATCCACACACATAGGTCTTCCTCTCCCGTAACCCATGAAATCTGCTGAGATCCCAGAGAGTATGTGAATTCAAATAATTTACCGCCGTTTAATATTTTGAAATTATGGATGTTGAGTATTAGGCAGTTTCGCAAGCACGACGTTTAAGGTGCTCCGACATCTTTTTTTAGAATTTAACAATCTTCTATGGTGCGTACGCTAGTCCGTACTTTCATGTCATCAGCAAATAAAATTATTTTGCTGGGAACGACTTCAGGTTTATCTTTCGCATACACCAGAAGGACTATTGGCCCCAAAAGTGAGCCTTAAGATACACCACTTGTAACTTCTACTGAGTTGGATAGTGCAACGTCAACTCTAACCCTGATGACTCTAACATTCAAGTAATCCTATATCCAGGCAAATAAACTCCCTCACAACCCAAGCTGATCAAATTTCTATAGCAGGATGCTGTGCTCAACATGGTCAAAAGCTTCAGACATATACAAGTAACAAGCACGGATAGGGTATTCATTATCCTTGGCTCGAGTCCAGTTATCAAGAGTTATGAGAAGATTGATAGGGCTTCAGTGTCTTGTCCTAAATCCGTGTTGTGCAATAGAAAGAAGCTTATACTTTTCCGAATATTTCATAGGTTTATCAGCTGCAAATCTTTGGATAAGTTTAGAGAACACTAGCAACTACGTGACTGATCTGTAGTTATACACATGGGATCGGTTCCCGCGTTTGTATATCGGGGTGATTAATCCATTTTTCCAATCAGTAGCAACATTGCTACAACTCTGTGACAGGTCAAAAAGATCAAAGAGTGGTTAGAATAGAGTATGGGCGCATTGTTTTAGGAGGAACGGTGTTATTTCCTAAGCATATGGCGATTTTCAAGTATTTAACCCAAGTAGCCTCACCAGGACACACAGAGTTCTGAACGATTTCATGTAATGTATTTATTTGTTATCTGAATGCAAGCATAACATAACATGATTGCTCAATGGGGTAGAACACTCTAGAGTTAGGCGGTCCTAAGTAGTATCCAACTTCATCCTATAACGTCAACTCCTGCGACGGCATCGTTGTCCAAACATATCAGCCTAGCTGTTCCTTCGGCTCCAGTAGTGTTGTGAAGACGAAGAACTGGTTGCATTATCAACAGGTATTTCTCCATATTGAACTTCCCAGACCTACTTTTCTATGCACCAATGGAGAGTTTACTCCTTTCCGCTTTAATCGATAACAACAAGGGAAGCAGCAGGTACCGGTCAAAAGCTATAGCTTGACTGGCGTTAAACTTAGCGCCTGGGGCTGCTTTCGACTCTGGGAGTGATATTGAGATTTCATAGAATGTTTACCGCCCGCTCCAAGATGGGCAGCCCCCACTGAATGATGTACCGTATCGCCACGTTCTGTTATCCACATTAGGTGCGTTTAGAGTAAAAATCAACCGATTAGCAGACTGAATTTTTCTGCGCCAACGTACTGAACTACTAACTGTTATAATTTATTAGAATAAGAACCCTAGTAACAATGACCCAAATGCTAAAAACTTAAAACTTTTATGCTATTAGTTAATATTGACAAACTGAACCTAACACTGCGCGTAGAAACAACAAAGCAGACCTTTCAGGCGAAGAGCTTTATTTTATCTGACCAAAAGACCGATTAGGCTGATGCTCGTCTATATTCATATACTTATTCTGGTGGAGAACATAATAGCCTAAAATAGACTAATGAGAATCCAGAAGCATAACTTCGAAGTTTACAATTAATTTTTCGATGAAGATAATAATGTTTCTCTTAACACCTTTCTTTTTGCGATTTTTAATACCGGGACTAGCATGGAATAACCTGCAACGGTTTCACGGGTTTTCCTTTTACTGTTTGTCCATCGACGAAGTTGCAGAATTCGGTCAGCCGATATTTCAATTGTCATATATTTTACTGGTGCAGGAATGTTTATTGAATAGATAAATTTTAATTTTGGAAATCCAAGGCATGTTGACCTTATTGAATAATTCCCAAAAGGTTTGTAAGGCAATACGGCTTTGACTGCACCGGAAAAAGCCGATGCGTTGCATTCATTCTTCTGCAGTGTTTATCGGCGCGATTCAGGTAACTGTTTAGAAACTCACGAGTGCAGAGCACCTCCCTTTAGCTCGGTGGAGGTTAATCAGGAAATGGTCACTACAGTTCTGTCGCAGCTGGACAAAACTAAGTCGGCTGGCCTTGACGGCATACATCCGGCTATTCTTCAACCGCTCGCGAATATAGTTAGCCTTGCAATCAGAAATCTTTTCGAAGCTACCTTACTCCAGGGTATACTACCGGATGATTGAAAACGAGCGGCGGTAATAGCCATATACAAAAAGGGTCCCATTTCGGATGTACGCAACTACAGGCCAGTAAGCCTGACAAGCATTCTTTGCAAGTGCTTGGAAAAAATCATTCGGCACCAGGTATGTACACATTTGGTAGCCAATTCCTTACTATCCGATGCCCAGCACGGATTCTGGAAAGGAAAGTCCTGCCTAACCAATCTTCTAAGCTTTCTGGACGAAGTGACATTACGCCTCGATGAAGGGAGAGTAGTCGAAGTCTGCTATCTTGATTTTCAAAAGGCATTTGACTCGGTGAACCATAGGTACCTTCTGCACAAACTAAGTGTGTGTGGCGTCACAGGTGACCTACATCGATGGTTAGACAGCTTCTTAACTAATCGCACTAACTATGTTAGAATTGCAGGGGAGTGCTCGCAGGAATCACTGATTCTCAGTGGAGTGCCTCAAGGCTCGGTGCTTGGTCCATTACTTTTTCTTATTTTTGTAAACGACCTGGCAGCGTGCTTGAGTTCACGCTGCTCCCTGTTTGCTGATGATGTTAAGATCCTAGGAACCGACAGTAGAGATACGCTTATCTCTGATTTAGAAAAAGTAATCGAGTGGACAAAGACCTGGGACTTGCCACTAAAACTGGGGAAGAGCTGTCTTCTGACGACTGATTTAGCGACAACCCAACTAGAAGTTGGAGAAGGAACTATCAGAATAGCGGCTGCTCAGAAAGTGAAGGATCTTGGCATTACTATAACAGGCGATTTTAAAGGGGCTACTCAATGTGCCGAAGCTGCAAACAAGGCTCGCAGAGAATTGTTCAGACTTCGCTCAGCGTTATCTTGCCGAAAACCTTCAATCTTCATCCCCTTATACAAAGTAGTTGTGCGGCCTCACTTGGAGTACTGCGTTCAATCCTGGGCACCGTACTTAAAAAAGGATATAGCATGTCTCGAAAGGGTCCAGCGCCTTGCGACTAGGATGGTTGAGGGTCAGGCAGGTAAAACTTATGAGGCTAGGCTCAAGGACCTCGGTTTGTTCTCACTAAAGAGACGGCGGCTGCGAGGTGACCTAATAGAAGCCTTCAAGATTCTAAAGGGTCTTACAGGTGATAATATTACTGAAATCCTTAAACTTGCACCTAAAGCAGCTACAAGAGGTAATTCCATGAAACTTCTTAAGAGTAGGCCCAGGTTGCTGGCACGTGAGCCCTTTTTCAGCAACCGTGTGGTCAACTTCTGGAACAAGCTCCCAGATTGTATAGTAAGCCTCCCAAATGTGTTGAGCTTTAAAAGGGAATTAGACGTTAAATGGTCTATCATATTTCCGCATATTGTCTAATAAAAAAACTTTAAAAAAACAAAAAAACGTATTTTTACATTTTTACCATATCTGTCTAGGCCTGGACAACCTGACAGTAAATTAGCCCACATGCAGTCTATGACTGTGTTTCACTTTACCTCAACTAGGCTAGTGATTTCATACACCAAACATTGTTCACGCATATTATTGCATTGTTTCCTGAATAGCTGACCTCTCACCGTGCTGGTGAACAGAAACCCTGCCTTACTTTCCAGATATTCGGAAACAAGAACGTGTGAAAAGTACGAACTGTATACTCGATATCAAAGTGCCGGG